>DF358822.1:70169-88149 GCA_000787875.1 Solanum virginianum | reverse complement strand
AATCTAACTTAAACTATATATAGTATTTACAAAATAACCCTAGAATTTACACAGAAAAGATAGCTGGCAGCTGATAAGTTACACAGGTGTAACTGTAGGATGACCTACGAGTCGTAGTCGGGGTCTCGTATCAGGTTCTTGGTATCTTGGACTAAACTGGTATGACCTATAGGTACGAGTCGTTGCTTGAGCTATGACTCGTATGTTAGTCTCATAGTCTTGGTCTTCAGTTTTTGGTCCAACATCTTGGCTCTCTGATTCTTTGCGACGAGTCTACCTATACGAGTCGTAGTATGACTTACGATAGTATGATGGCCTCGTAGGGGTAACCTCCAATTAGCAGATTTCTAAATTTTGGTCTCTGATTGTTGTTACGATATCACCCTATGACTCGTAGGGTTAGCTACGACTTGTAGGTGGGCTCGTAAGACCTATGCTTCAACAAAATCTGTAACTTTTATTCAAAATCTTGCCAACCTAACTTTTCTGCAAAATTAATACAAAATCACATCAAAACACGAAAAAGTTGCTTTAAGAACTCACAAAATCCCTTGTTTTAGGTACCAAATGTGCTGTATTTTGACAGCACATCAACACTCTGAACCTATAATTATTGCTTGTCCTCAAGCAACGATTCAATCTACACAGACAAAGAGAAATACATAGCAACTATATTAATGGCATATACAATAGCTCCTTTGATTCAGGTACCCAACTATCCTTCTGGGCAAATTGTCGACAGTCCTAGCTTCCTCAAGCCTCCTGTGGACTTTAGTCTCAAATGCATCGACCCGGGCATCCATCGCTTGAACTCTCTCATATCAAAACACGAAAAAGTTGCTTTAAGAACTCACAAAATCCCTTGTTTTAGGTACCAAATGTGCTGTATTTTGACAGCACATCAACACTCTGAACCTATAATTATTGCTTGTCCTCAAGCAACGATTCAATCTACACAGACAAAGAGAAATACATAGCAACTATATTAATGGCATATACAATAGCTCCTTTGATTCAGGTACCCAACTATTATTTTCAAAATAGGATTGCAAAGTTATTAAGTAAACAAGAACATAATGAGAGACCTGACGACTAACACCATAGGCTTGCCTCTATACTCATCTTCTGGCTTGGTGATAAAGCGGAGTTGGATCACTTTAGGACTTATAAGCTTGTAACATAGGTCCAGGGTGCTTTGATATGGTTTTTTGAGCAAGTAGTGACTGAAAGCTATCCTTGAACCATGTTTATCAACACTTTTTGCTTTCATAATCCAACCCAATTTTAATCACTCCACCTTTATTCTCCTGTTTTGAACTTTACTCGAGTGCTTTCTTTCTCTTTATCAATTGTACCTCGATTTCAGACTCATTTTTGCTATTTTTCTCAACTCAAGGCACTTTTCTTTTCTTTTTCTTCACTTGGTTCATGATTTTTCATTTCTTTCTTAATTTTCCAACTAACCACCTTATTATAATTACTTTACCACAATAAGGGCCACCCTCAACTTAGGCTTTTAGCCTCAGGTGAAGTACACAATATCTATGCCTCAAACCAGGGCCACCAACTGTAACCACCCTTAACTTAGGGCTTTGGCCTCTATCAAGGTTCACATATTCAAGGATAGACCAGAGCCAATATCAAGGCATTTCATCAAACAAGGTTAAGCTCGCAAGGTATCAAGAAAGAATGAGTACATGATAAGCTCAAAAGTTTGGAACAAGGGATTCACTTACTCATCTGGTGGGTCATTTAGGATAAAGTAGTTTCACTCAAAAAAACAAAGTCCTAAGATCCTTTCCATAGCCACCACATCACCAAACCAACTTTAGAGTAACAAGGCAAGTTCTAGGCCCATAAAAGATGCATGAATGCAGCAAAATAAGCTCACATCACACATGGCAATTGCATCCACAATCAAGTATAGACTCAGAGGTCATGCTTTAAGTCTCAGCTTACCTTAACAATATCAAAATAAATATTGCCAGATACTCAAAAATGTATGAATGCATCAATAATCACAACCTCAAAAATTTTGAGAGTACCCAATTTTTCATCAAAACATTAAAAACACATCTAAAAATTATGTATATACCAATAGATAACACTACTATGAATTTACCCATTATCTACACTACCTAAACATGCCGATTTAACAGAAAAGTAAACATCCATAAGGAAAAAGAAGCACAACAAAAAAATCTTGGGATCAAAAATAGGAGAAGTTATGGACTTGAGGCTACTCAGACTTCACCTCTATCCATAACTTCCACCACTCCACCAAAATATGATACTTTGTCTTCAAAGTAAAAGCACAAACTTAAGACGAGAAAATGAAAACATAACATAGATATATAAATATTAAAAAGCAATAATTAATAAAACTAATATCCAAAACAAAACATAAGAACATTATCCAATAAAAACATCCAAAAACCAACAGAAAAACAATATTGACTAACATAAGGATAAAATATCCATAAGGCAAAGTAAGAGCTGGGGTCTAAAGGGGACAAACATCATGGTGCATCAAGCACCAGTCTCGAGCTGATCTACGGGGTCCTGGGGCTGCCTCTCCTCTGTAGGTGTACCAGAAGTAGCCTCTCTAGGTAGGGTGTGCTGCGCTCGCTCTCTCTGAATAGCCGCCAACAAAAGCGACTCCTGCACCACCTCCTCAGGTATGGGCTCCTCCTCCTATCTTGGCTTCTTCAGGGTCGGCTCTGGGTCATCACTCTAATCAAGGGGCCTCTTCCCACGGGTGTCTGGACGGTCGGTGAGCCAATCAAATGCCTCATCATCTATCGGTGCTGCCTCTGGGGCTAAAAATAGGCTGCCAACAGTTGTAATAAGTCGGCCTTGAACTTGGCTAACTCCTCAATAACTGCGCTCATGTCGACAGTCCTAGCTTCCTCAAGCCTCCTGTGGACTTTAGTCTCAAATGCATCGACCCGGGCATCCATCGCTTGAACTCTCTCATCAACTAAATCTCGGGCAAATGCCCTCATCCTCTCTTTGGAGTCCCGAACAGTCTGATTAAGCAATTGTCGGACCCGTGCTGACAACTCCCGTAGCCTACCCTCTGCTACAGCCACCCTGTGTAATAAAGCCTAAAAAGCAACAAAAGAGAATAGAGGGTCAACCTGTAAAGTAAATACTGTTGGTACTGGCGTACTGGAGGATGGTGTAGACTTAATCTGGACTGCTGGTGTAGGCTCTTCGGTAGCCGGTAGTAGCTGGAGGTGGACCTGGAATTTGAGGCTATACCGGGAATGGCTCTGGCATAGGAGGTGGAATAGCTCTTTATAGGGCTATTAGGTTTTCGTCAGCCTTGATTAGACTTAGGTCCATCGTAGGCAAAACCTCTACATGAGGGTCCAAGTAGAGAGAAACCATCACACCAGCTTCCTTGCATAATTTATGAATTAGATGGGGAATGACAATGCTTGATGAGTACGGACCACTGACTCGTAGATTTACTCTGCCAAGATGTGAGCCCAATCAATTTCATCTCCTGCCTAGATGCTTGCCAACAACATGGCTCTCTCGAATGTGATCACATTATCCGTGAATGTGGGCCTGATACGCATTTTAGATAATAGACCACCAAAACTTTGCCCTAAATGAGTGATGAGCCTTCAGAATATGCTTGGCATGGTCTGTAACCCATATCGGCTCAACACCTTCCTTACAAATTTAGCCCGCTATCCACCTCAATAACTTTAGTTTTAGCCCGGTATCATTCTGATTAACTGCTTTTCTCATGTCTGACATCCTATGGTCATATTCTGCTATGGAGCATGAGGCTCTGTAATTAGGTTTGAATCGCACCCTTCGAATAGTCTCTGCTAAGATATCGACTGTCTCACCCTTGACCATGACTTCCCTCAACCGTGATGCATTAATGGGTTTCATGAGCCTCAGAAGGTTGCCATGTATAGTAGCATAGTAAAAGGCATAAAAGTTTTGGACCAGGTAAGGAGCGTACTTCCCCAGCACTTATGATAACTATCCTAATCCATGGCGATCAATATCAGCTTCTAAATCTGGTACACTTTTCAACCCTGAGTCTTTCAACCTTACCTTCTCATGAAATCTCCGCACCGACCTCCCTTGACTCTTAAGTTCCAGTCCCTTATCATAAATCTCTTTCATTCTATGAACACATCATCTTGTGTTTTATGGATCGGTGAAGGTAACGGTGTAGGCAGAATCAGTTGGCTGTGGAGGAGTAGTCTCTTCTGGGTGAGTCTGAGACACTTTAAGAGGACCAGAGTCAGAAGTGGAGTTATCATCATCTGACCTGTCTTCTTCATCCTCCTCATCAAACTAGGAGAAGCTATCCACTTCCCTCAGTACTCTGGTTGATTGTGATTGTGTTACGGGCACGTTAGCCTTAGGGTCAAGGTGCACATTTATCTCTTCAATTGATTGCTCATCCTCGAAGGACTCATATCTTAGTTGGTGTTCTGGGGATGGGGTAACAACTCTTCGTCCTTTAGGGGACATTGTCTCTACAAAACCATTACCAACCAAAGCTTGAGTACTATGATGTCTTATACCAACAAGATAACACATAAAACAATCAAACAACTAACAATAAAATATCTTAAGTAAAAAAACTAAACTAGGTTCAGGGCTGTAGATACGAGGTGTAGGTACAATTCATAGGACAACCTACGAGTCATATAGTAGCTTCGTACCAACAAGGTAGCTCAAAGAAATGTTATTCAGGAAGCAGGTACAAGATATAGGTACGACTCATAGTGTGCACTATGAGTAGTAGGCTGGGTTCGTATCTTCTTTCAGAGACATTTCAAAGGTTCAGATCAAGGCCACGAAACCACCACTACGATTCGTAGCAAGGGCTACAAGTTGTAGGTGAGTTTCACATAGATAATGTTAAGGCATCTTAGGTGACTGATGCCTGCTACAAAGATCTACTGCGACTCGTAAGGCAACCCACGACTCGTAGTGGGTTCTTGTAGTAGAAAGTAGAGAGGACCCAGGGTGCCTCCAACTCCTCTACAATGACCAATAATTAATCAGAAAGCACCAGAGTTTGCACACACACAGATATAGGTCCGTAGCAACTTAAACACTCTTCATTGTCAATCGTCTCAAAACAAAGCATGAATTTTCCCCCTTCTGGGCAAATCACTTTTAATAGTAAAAACATCAACACACATTAAAGGGGATACACATGAGCAGATTACCCTAAGAGAATTATAACAACCCCAACCCAACAGTTTCAGTCCCACATGATCTTCATAATGATCCATAAAGTACACAACAAAAGAACATTTTCATAGTATTAGATATCAAAACCACCAAATAAGGACAACATTCAAGACTTTACCCTTTTACAAAGACATAAACAATTTTATACCACACTTTTCTTACTATCCCAGGCACTCTTGCATGATTACGCTAGTTACGATCCTGAGGCCTTCATTCAATCATCCATAAGATAAGGATTTTTCAAAGACAAACTGAATTTAACCGCGAGAACTTACCAGATGAATGTGTAAATGTATGATGAGAAGAAGAAAAATTGAAAGAGTTCTTGGTGCACAATTCATTTGTTGGGGAGTTTTAGTGGGTAAAATATGTAAAGAAGAATAAAATAGTGAAAAGGAATGGTGGGTGGGGGGGAGTTATAAACTGAAAGGGGACGCTTCATGAAGGGACATGTAGAGCCAAGAGATGTTGGTCTCTCAATATTCAAAATGGTTTGCCCTTTAAACTTCTACAGATTGGTCTTATAAGACCCCGACTACGAGTCATATGAAGTCATACGACTCGTAGGTCCCAATTGCATAGTAAACCCAACACTTAGGAAAATTATGACTTTATACCTAAGCACTTGGAACCATACATACGACTCATAGGGGACCCTACAAATCATAAGGTTGGCTTGTAGTGTGTGTGTCAACTTTTGGTACTCACTATTTTCTTCTACGAGGTATGACGACGAGTCGTAACATGCACTATAACTCGTAGGCCTACTCATAGAAGCTGCATCCAAGCATAATTTTTCCATTCTTCAGCTCTTGGTTTGTACCTGCAACCTATTACTCAAAATACACCAAAATTTCAATTAATTCAACTGGTTCAAGGTCTCAACAATCACAACATAGATTTACCAACCAATAAGTTAACTACAGTAAAATGTTTCAAAATAAATCAACATATAAAAGATGCTTGGGTTGCCTCCCAAGAAGCATCTTATTTAACGTCGTGGCTCGACTATGCCATCATGGATAATCAGATTTCTCTATGAGTTCCATCTATGCTCCTTATACTCTTCCTTTGTTCATCTTGCACTACATCTAGTTGCTCAGCAAGCTACTCCATCCTATCACCAAGACTTTGCATCGATATAGTTTGTTGTTCCACTTTGTAATTACATTTGAGGACATCAAACTTTATCTCCCTGACAATGTCATCTTGCTCATTCACCTTTATTAGGACTTGTTCAAGCATATGCTTAATCCGAGTTAGTTTATCAGTGATACAATGCTAGTAGGGTAAGCTTGTCCAATGTGCAACATTTTTGCTTTTGGTTTTACTAGAGGCTCCCGTAGATGCACTAATAGTTGGTCCGGCTTGCCTTTGAAGGGATTCGTAGACTTGGGCAACTACGGATAGCTTATCCAATATCTCAATGTTCTCATTAAATAGTCGCCTTATGAATTCCCAATAGTCCCCTCCAAACAATGTATCAGCCTGCCCTTGTTGTTCAGAGGTTAATGCTCGGTAGAAGCTAGCCGCTAGAGTCAGACCATGGTTTCGATTTGCTGCCAAACACTACTTGTACCTTTCCCAGACCACTACCAAAGGTTCTCCTGACATTCTTTTGAAATTACAGATGTTGTTTTATAGCTTCTGCTTGTTGGATTCTCTATAGAGGTTCATAAGGAAGACTTTCTGTACTTCCCCCCAGTTAGAGCAAACATCGGGTGGGAGAATTGACCACTATTCCGCAGCTTCACTTTGGAAAGTCGTGGGGAAAACCTGAAGAGCTATGATCTAGCAAGCTGGATGTCTTGTCCCAAGGACCCCACTCAACGTTTGAATGAAATTCTGTAGATGGATTTGGGGATCTTCGGACTCTTGCCCATATAATAGAGCGTGCCTCTACAAAGTTTCCAACAAGTCGTTCGCAATGTAGAAGGCTTGCTCAGTCATAGTGCCTACCAACCTGCACCTAAAATCAACTAACAAAAATAAACAGAAAAAGTAAAATACAGGAGACTCTAGAAATCAACACTAGAACTAACTAATAGTGAAATCAAATCAAAACCTAGCCGTATTCTTCGACAACAGCGCTATAATTTTTTACTGATATTCATGCTCCAATAAGAAAATGATCGTTGTTAGCAATTAACCTAACCAAGGTTAGGATCAAATCCACAGGGAATACATGGCTTGATTATAAGATATCACCACTAATCATTTCTAGTATTTATGACTACAATCTCTAAATGGGGGAGTTTTTGTATTTCAAAAACAAAATAAAACTACCACTAACTATAACACGAGGAAACACTCAATTTTAGGGACAACTTGGGAATTGCGTTCCCCATGGTTCGTCGACTTGATTACCCTAGATAATATAACTATAATTTGTGATTTGCATGCAGGATAGCAAATTAGGTACTTCCAGCCCTCTTGTGAAGGTTAAAGTCAAATTTCACCATGGCGCTTGTTCGAAAACCATGGCGTCCTAACTAACCATTACCTATTGTCCCAGTCAAACTCCTCTTGGTCAGGCTCCAACTACCCATAGTTCCCACAACCCCAAGTTGTGGGTGTTTAGCTACTCATGACTAAAGAAAAACACACAAGAATGCAAATAATAGACATAGTTGAGAGTTTTACCAATACTAATGAAGAAAATAGGCACTACAAATTGCAAACCCACAAGCTTGATTGATCAACGATCAACAATGAGTACAAGGCAAGATTTGCAATCCCCAAAATGGGTTTTCCAAGAGAGAATAATAAACTAATCTAAAAAACTAAGAAAAGCCTCAAAATGTGATTCTCAATAGTCTACTGGTCGAACTCCTCGCTAAAAACCTAACGAAAACTATATATAGTATTTACAAAACAACCCTAGAATTTATATAGAAAAGATAGCTGGCAGCTGGTAGGTTACGCAGGTAAGATTCGTAGGGTGATCTATGAGTCGTAGTCGAGGTCTCGTATCAGGTTCTTAGCATCTTGGACTAAATTGGTATGAGTTGTTGCTTGAGCTACGACTCGTATATTGGTCTCGTAGTCTTGGTCTTCAGTTTTTGGTCTAACATCTTGGCTCTCTGATTCTTGCGATGAGTCTACCTATACGAGTCGTAGTATGACTTACGATAGTATGATGGCCTCGTAGGGGTGTCCTATATGAGTCGTAGTGTGACTTACGACTCATATGATGGCCTCGTAGTGGTGACCTCCACTTAGCAGATTTCTGAATTTTGGTCTCTGATTCTTGTTACGACATTACCGTATGACTTGTAGAGTTAGCTAAGACTCGTAGGTGGGCTCGTAATGCCTATGCTTCAGCAAAATTTACAACTTTTCTTCAAAATCATGCCAATCTAACTTTTTTGCAAAATTAACACAAAAACACATCAAAACACTAAAAAGTCACTTTAAGAACTAATAAAATTCCTTGTTTTAGGCACCAAATGTACTGTATTTTGACAGCACATCAATGCCAAATGATGAGAATGTGAATGTATTCATGTTGTTCTAATTGTTGAACTTTGATTCATGATACATGAAACTGTCCAGTGACGTACTTTATGTGAAATGTTGATCTAAATGCATATTTGAGACATTGTTGAATTTGTTGAACTAAGTGTTGTGAAATGTGAACTAAATGATAAATAGTCCTAAGTTATGATGAAAGATTGATTATTGAAAAACATTGAGCTATGATATGATGTAATTATCATGAAATATATTGATGATGACATAAATGTTGAAAGATCAATGAAAAAATGATTGATAATTATTGAGTAAATAATTCATGTCGATATCTTCCACACTCTTATACTTATAAAAGTGGTTAATGTATTATGATGATATATACTTACTTGATGTTTAATTGATGGTTGAAAGTCGAAGGGAAATGGTTCTGGCTAAATGATAATGAGATATATGTGCTTATATGATGTCGAAGGGAAATGGTTCTAACTTGATGACAATGATATTTATTTGATGTGATTATTGTATGTTGATTCTTGCATACTCTCATACCTATAAGATATGTGTTTATGTGTTGCAATGCAAAACCGAAGGAAAATAATTCCAGTTAGAAAAGAAATAAAATAAAATGAAAAGTCGAAGGGAAATAGTTTTGGCTAGAAAAGAAAACAAGTCGAAGGAAAATGGTTCTGGCTAAGATGTGAAAGTAAATGTTGAAGAAAAATGGTTCCCACCAGATATGTGGTCCATGTGTGGCCCCCATGAATTTAGGTCTCATTATATCAGTCTGTGTGTATCGTTGAACGGACATACATCATGATTACTTGATATTTGGATCACATTGCTTACATTTCATATCATTTCATTTCATATCATATTATTCCTTTCTTGGAAGTGGGTGTATGTACTAAGTGTTATATATTGAATGACTTTTGAAGTGTTGTAATACGTATTGAATGACTCAAATCTAGTACATTGTTGAGATTGAACTATTAAAAAGTTGTGATATATGATGAATGACATGAGCCTTGTATATTGTGGAGATTTAACTATTTGAGGTACTGTGATATGATATAGTAAATTGTTATATTATCGTTATTGTGTATGCTGGTATTTCCTGCATATAAATTTTGTAGTCTGAAGGTATGTGGTTGGGATGGAAGGAGTGCTTAGTTCTTTATTCTCTGTCTGTGATTAGATCTGCTTGTTGAGTACCTTGGTACTCACTCTTGTTTTTCTACATATGTGCATAGGTTGTTGATGTTCACGCTCCAACAGTAGAGCAGTCGCAGTCAGCATAAACCTAACCAGAGGTTAGGGTCGAATCCACTGGAAATATGAGACTTGACTATATAGATTCACTATCAATCATTTCAAGCATCAATTACCAAAGTCTCTAAAATTAGGGGGAGGGTTGTGATTCAAATTGAAGAACAAAAACTAACACTACACAAACCATGCGAGAAGACACTCAAATTGTTACGACCCAAGCCTAGGGCCTAGATGTAAGGCGGCCGGTTCCCTCAAGGCCACAAGTTTCAAGGAAAAGGGTCATCCAATTGTCACGATCCAAGCCTAAGGCCTAGATGTGACATGGCGCAAGGGGAACCCGAAGGGACCCCAAGCAAGCCTCTTAGAACATCATTACACATCCTTGGTCGCGGAAGCAATAAAATAGAAATAAAGGAGTAGAAATAGGGATAACCGGGGCTAAGTGACATTATTCATATCATAACAACAAGAGTCAAGAGAGAGTCAATGCTCATATCATTACATATGACATATCCAACAACACCTCTACTATATAGATAAGAGCGGGGGCCAAGATAAGCAACCGGGCTCACCCTCATAATCAACATTTACATAAAGAAAGTTAGTTCTACAACATAGTAAGAGATCATAAGCAATGTCGCCGAAATGGAGGACTCACCAACAAGCTTGAGTGGAAGCGTACTAGCCACGTGGATAAAAATGCTCAAGCGGGGCTTCGGTTCCTACATGGTGACTTCATGTAGGCATAGAGTATGTGTTATTACATTTGAATGTGAACTGTGTAGGCAACATGTGTCACGACCCAACCTATAGGCCATGACTGGTACCCGAGTAGGGCACCCGGACCATATTAGCAAACTAAACTCAAACAATAGTTACTATTCTATTTATAGATCAAAATGCATATCATAGACAATGAATAGACATATAGCAATATGACATGTGTGAAAGATAGTTGAAGTAAAATTATGCTTATATAGAACATAATACATGTGTAAGGAGTGACCATTCTTAGTGCAATCCAAGGCCTATTACCTCTTTGGAGAGGCGCATGAGGTACAAACCCCTTCATGACGTTGATGGAGTACAAACCCCCTCTCCCCTAACAAGGTTGATGTAGTACAAACCCCCCAACAAGGTTGATGGATACAAACCTCCAACGAGGTTGCATAGGCCTGCCACCTCCTGAGCGAGGTGATCGAGGTACAAAACCTTCAACAAGGTTACCTAGGCCTACAACCTCTCGAGTGAGGCTTGATCATCCCCAACACTATAGAGATAATATCATATACATACATTCCTTTTATTATCATATACATACATTTCTTTCATTATCATATAATCATCATATATAAACCTTCCTTTCATCGTTATGAAGTCATTCAACTTATAAGACATGCATTAGACTTTTAATTCCTCAAGAATCTATAACCGGACATTTTATCAAACACTTGGTGGGTGTGTAGTACTAGTAAAAAATCATGCTATTTGAGAGTGTTATCATGCTAGAAAATCAAATGTAAAACCATCAATAGATACTTGGTAATACCCTCAGCATTATACATCAAAACCCTTCATCAAATCTTATAATAGATTTTAGATTTATAGCCTAAAACATAGTAAAACAGTCATAATTTCATAAACCCCAACATAGTATGCAGTGAATTTCATAATAAATAAGACCCATGAGCAAATCAACTTTAAATCATGTATTTTTTAAGAAAAAAGAAGCTTGGGCATCATGGGTGAAAGGATCCCATGAAAGAAACCCACATACCTTAGCTTTGGAGATTAACTTGATGAATATTGAAGATGGAGACTTGAAGATTGAATGAGAACCTTGACTTTGGATGAGTTTTAAGACTTCAGTTTAGGAGTAAAATATTTGGTTAAGTATTTGAATGAGTATTGGAGAATTTTTTGAATGATATGAGGGTGAAATATGGCTAAGTATAGGTATTTTCACGTTTGGGAAGACTTAGGCCCAAGACCTAAAAGCCTTGAATCGAAGTGAAATAGACTAGCACAAAAATACACACTGGCGCGCCCTTGGCGCGTTGCGCCAGGGGCAGTGCTAGCTCTTTGGAAATTGCATTTTTGTGAGTTTCAAATTTTGCTACGGTTGCTTTTAAATCGGGGTTAGTCCTATTTTCTACTCAATTTTTCTCTCTGAACAAGAATATGAAGTTAGTTTTTTGATATCATGCACGAATTTTGAGATATATGGAAATTACGATTTCGGGCACTTTCAAGGCACATTTTTAAGCACTTTTTGGGGCCTTTTCATCTTAATAGTAGAAAATATATTATTTATGATACTCTATCAGTATATTGATACCATATTGGTGTCATATAAGAGGACTGAGCTTAATCCTCTTTGATACCTTGTCAGTATATGTATACCCTATTGGTATATCATACAATGTGGGTACTGACGTTAGCATGACCTCAGTGCGTGAATTTTAATAGAAGGGGTGAATTTTAATAGTAGAGGAGCATAAAATGTAAGAGAGTATATGGATGTAAATAGTTTATTTCAAAAGGGCATAAGTTTAGCTTTCCCTTAAATACCATGTTATACTTTCAATCCAAATACACTTCCATATTGATGTATGGAGACCATCTCTAGTTTCATCACTTAGTGGTTCCAGATTTTATGTAACTTTCATTGATGATTTCAGTAGGAAAGTTTGGGTCTACTTCATGAAACACAAGTCAGGTGGGTTTGCCATTTTTAAGAGATAGAAGGGTGAAGTTGAGAATCAAAAGGGGCTGAAAATCAAATATTTGAGGTTAGATAATGGTGGAGAGTATGACTCGTCAGAATTCAAGACATTCTGTGCAGCTAAGGGAATTAGACTGATGAGAATAGTCCCAGGCAAGGCAAGATAGAATAGTGTCACTGAAAGGATGAATAGAACATTGAATGAGTGTGCATGAAGTATGAGAATTCATTATGGGTTGCCTAAGACATTTTGGGCAAATGTAGTGAACACAGTTACATACTTGATCAATCGAGGTCCATCAATTCCATTGGGATTTAGGATTCCTGAGGAGGTATGGACAGGAAAGGAAATCAAGTCATCACACTAAAGGACCTTTGGATGTGTTGTTTATGTTCACATTGATCCTCAGAAAAGAGACAAGCATGATGCTAAGGTTGTGAAGTGTTATTTCATAGGTTATGGTTCTTACGTGTTTGGTTATAGGTTTTAGGATGACAAAAATAGAAAACTCCTAAGACATTATGACTTAACTTTTGATGAAAATATTTTGTACAAAGACAATAACAAAAAGGACTTAGAGATTGCAAAGCAAGTGGGAGTTGAGATGGAAATTACATCTAGTGATGAGGGTGTAACTCAAGAAAGTCTAGAAACTATTGCTGAGGAGCCAGAGGTAGAACAAGTGACACCAAAATTGGTGTTGAGGAGATCATCCAGAACCATCAAAACACCAGACAGGTATTCGCTCTCATTACAATATCTTTTGATGACTGATGAGGGGGAACCCGAGTCTTTTAGTGAGGCTAAACAGATGGAAGACTCAAGCAAGTGGGAGCAAGCCATGGATGATGAAATGAGCTCACTTGTTTTTACATGGTGACTTAGACAAGGAAATATATATGTAGCAACCTGAGGAGTTTGTAGTTCCAGGCAAGGAACACTTGGTGTGTAAGCTTAATAGGAGCTTGTATAGGTTGAAGCAGACACCTAGACAGTGGTATATTAAATTTGACTCCTTCATGATTAAGAGTAATTTTCACCAAAGTGAAAAGGATCAGTCCTGCTACTTCAAGAAAAATTCTGATTCTTATATCCTTTTACTCTTGTGTGTGGATGATATGCTGATTGTCGGTTCTACCATGAAGGAGATAAACAATCTGAAGGCAGGTTTGTCTTCTGAGTTTGAAATGAAAGATTTAGGTGTTGCAAAGCAGATTCTAAGGATGAGAATTGTTCGAGATAGATCTGTTGGCACTTTAAATCTTTCCCAAGAGCAGTACATTGAGAAGGTGCTATCCAGATTCAAGATGAATAATGCTAAACCCAGGACTACTCTTTTGGCAAGTCATCTAAAATTGTCAAAAGAGCAGTCACCGAAGACAACTGAGGAGCGTGAACATATGGCACTAGTTCTATATGCCTCTGTAGTTGGGAGCTTGATGTATGCTATGGTCTACACAAGACCTGATATAGCACACACAGTAGGAGTTGTCAGCAGATATATGTCAAACCCGGGGAAAGAGCATTGGGAAGCTGTGAAATGGCTTCTAAGATACTTGAAAGGTACATCTAATACTTCACTTTGTTTTGGCAATGGCAAGATTATCTTGCATGGATTTGTCGATGCTGATTTGAGTGGTGATGTGGACTCGAGCAACAGCATATTTGGGTACATCTATATTATAGGTGGTAAAGCGGTAAGTTGGATGTCAAAGCTTCAAAAGTGTGTTGCTGTTTCATCTACTAAGGCAGAGTATGTAGCAATAGCTGAAGCTGGAAAAGAAATTATATGTCTAGCTAATTATTTGGAAGAGTTGGGTAAATGGAAGCAGCGGAAGACTCTCTTCACAGATAGTAAGAGTGTCATACAATTGGTGAAAAACCTAGTCTATCATGTGAAGTCAAAACACATTAGAAGACGGGATCATTTTACTCGCAAGCCAGTTGAAGATGGTGACATGTGTTTGGAAAAGATAGAGGGTGCAAAGAATTCAACGGATATATTGACTAAATATGTTGATGCTTAACTAAGGTTGTGCAGAACCTTGGTTGGTCTTTTTTAGCTGCTACAGAAGACGATTGTTGTGGTTAATGAAAATATTAATGATGCAGATTTATTTTTGTTGTTATTGCCTGGATCAGTCTCCAAGTGGGAGAATTGTTAGGTTGTGGAGTCTGATGTAATATTTTAATGTACCATTAAATATTTATCAACCACGCGGGTCAAACCAGGCGGGGTTCGGGGTGGAGCCCCAACCCATAATAAAGGTTGTACTATTTATTCTCTGTGTAAAAATATTATGTATTCATTTAATATATATATATATATATATATTGCACCCGTGGAGGTTGCCCAAGTAATTGGGTGTTACCACGTTAAAAAAAGTATTTCTCATTTTAGAGAGAGAAACTCTCACTTCTCTCTACTTCTTCTTCTTCAAGATTTCCTCTTCTTCTTCATCTTAATTTCTGCAGGTCTAGTGCAAATCCTAACGAATTTTAGAGAAATTCATCTTAAACTCACTCATTTAACTTATTCCCAGTCACTCACTTTACAAACTCAAATCTAAATCAATGCTATAAAATAACATAAAGAACTCACTCGGTGAGGATAAATCAGCTCCATAGAGTGTAAAAAATGAAATATATTAATAAAAATTGTATAACTTATTCCATTATTGTTTTCTCCTTTAAAAACTATGAGCGTTGAACCTTCTTCTTTAATAGAAATATTAAAATAGTAATAAGTTCTCTACTCTTAAAGACTATTGGCATGTAAGTGAAAATAGGCGCAGGCACGAAAACCTAACTTAAATTGCAACTTTTCAAAACAATAACAATAATAATAATAATAATAATAATAATAATAATAATAATAATAATAATAATAATAATAATAATAATAATAATAATAATAATAGAAAAATTGTATGAGAAATAATAATGTACCCCATAGCAAATAGTAAAAATGATGGTCCAAATATAACATTTCACAAGTATATCTCCGACTCATTTTATTCCCACTTTACAGTCAATTGACTATAATTAGCTTGCGTAACCTGAATCACTCACATTTATTAGGGTTCAATTCATCTATAATATGAGATTTTTCAATACAAATTTGAATTTAATCGTATTTTAATAAAAATATCGAACACCTGTTGAAAAAAACAAAACTCAAAAAAGTATTGCATGCACAATATATCTCTTTAATGTGAGGAATTTGAACATCTCTTCCTAACATATATGGCATAAATTCTAATACAAATCTTTATAAAAGGTAAATTTTCATACATTAATAATTAAAAAATAGAATTTATGATGAACATATATGAAAGAAACTAAATGAAAATAAAAGAAGTCCCACCGTTTAGCTACTCGCTACTATCAATTTTTCAAATCAATATACTTCAAGAATCACTTTAAGTTATATCGCAAGTAGGAAAAAAATAAAAAAGAGAAAGAAAAGATAATTATTTATACTATATTAAAAGCATGAAACCCCTTAGAAATATTGTTTGAACTTTTTGTCCTTCATTAAAATACTCTTTTATAGTCAAAATTGTCTTTTCACTATTTTTCTTAATTTTTTATTTATTTAGTTTCAAAATTCACTTTTGGATTAGAATTTCTTTATATTTAGAATTCCTTTTGATTTAGGACTAATCTATGTAAATAATAAAATAATTAACTAAAATTTGTCTATCAAATATTTTGTTAATAAAGTACGTAATATAACAAATTTAAAAAGAAAAATTTGTAGTAAAATTATGTTGAAAATAATAAACTGCTCTTTTTATATTTAGAAATCTTTTGTTACATTAAATTTAATTAGTTAACTATTTAACTCTAAATTAGTACTTTATGTATTAAAACTATTAACATATAGATATTATAAGCAATTAAATTGATTTTCTCATGTTTGTCGTTTCACAATGGATTAAACTGTTGCATCAAACTAATAGTATTTATTTAATTTTGTTTACATAAATATTGTATTTTAGTTATGGCAATATAATTTATGTATAATTTTAAAATTGATGAAATACATAATGCAAAACACGTACATTAAACTAGTAAATACAAAAATTTAGCAAAAGATAAAAAAGAATAAACATATTTATTCTTTTTTTTTCTTTATAAACAAAAGAATGAGGAAAAAAATCAACTTGCATTATGCTTACCCGCTCATAGTTGGTTGGATGGGGGTTCTATTCTTAGTAGAATATCACTCCTATTTGTTTTCTTGGTTATACTAATAGAACTGCTTTGAAACCACCTATTTTCTAGAAATTTTTGGGAGTGTTTTTTTCCCTACATTGAGCATGTTGCCTTATGATTTTTTAATTTTAAAATATATCAATGCTAAAACACTGAAATTGTCAAAACTAATTATGTTGACTAAAATTTTCAGGGGTTACCACAGATAATTGTATTGCAAAAATAGTGTTTGGACTGGTATTATTATTTACTTTCCAAAAATAGTTCAACTCAAAGTAACAAATATCACACAAATTCTAATCCTTAAATATTAAAGAAAAACCTAATGACAAAATATCATACAAATTCTAATGACAAAATATCATACAAATTGTCACAACTCAATTACTTCATTCATGATGGCGCCTACCATATCTCACTGATAGGTAAGCCAGTTCATAACTCAAAGTTGTTGGTAATAGGTGTGAGGGTAGAAAACTTACTAGAATTTATAATTTAAGAAAACTAACAACAAGAAGAAGAAAATAAACAACCACATATAATATATACAACCAAAAAGGATCCCTCCAAAAACCTGAAAGTCATGTGTACTGAGTTACCATGACAAAAGATACATCCTCTAACTAGGCCAAAATAATATATACATAAATACAAGGCTAGTCTGAAAAAGTAAAACACGTGCCACAAGTGCAGATGGAGATTGAAATGATCCAAGAACGCCAGATGCTCATCCAACACTCCGGAGATAACTGCTACTAGCTAATAAGATCAATGTCGTGGACTCATGCTCGAATCTGCATCACAAAGTAGATGTAGAGTGTAGTATGAGTACCAGATAGTAGGCATCATTGGCCAACTAAGCAAAAATAGTAAATATAGACAGAAAAGCTAGCACATAGTACCACAAAACCAAATAAGAGCAACAAAGGTATGTAAGCGGGTGTAAGATGCAAGCAACCTTATACGCCATTGGGGGCCCTATAGACCCATAAAGTATACCCGCACAAAGCTAAGGTAGAAGTGGGCACGCAGAAATACTGTCGAACTTTAAT
>DF358822.1:51296-61704 GCA_000787875.1 Solanum virginianum | reverse complement strand
GCGACAGCTAGTTCGGCTACACCGCCAGCTCTTGAGGTTCGAGTACCAGAGCCTTCAGCCACTCAGCTTGGTGCAGAGATTGGGGATATGCGAGAGGCGGTCCAGCTATTGACCCGACTGGTAATAGGGCAGGCCCATAGACAGGGCTTAGGCGGTGATCAGGTAGGCCGCCGTGACAGTTCAAGGGCTTGTGATTTCCTAACATGCAGCCTACCAAAGTTCTTCGGGTCCAGGCCCGTCGAGAACCCTCAAGCATTTGTCCAATAGATGCAACGGACCCTGAGATTGATTGGTGCATCTGAGACAAAGTTAGTTGAGCTGGCATCCTACCGGCTGCACGACGTAGCAGCTAATTGATATGAGTCGTGGATGTTGTCCAGAGGTGGGGTGTCCCTCCAACCATTTGGGGCGAGTTTACTAAGACTTTTCTGGCCCATTTTCTGCCTCTGGAGGTGAGGCGAGCCCGAGTAGACAGATTTCTGTTGTTAAAGCAGCGGGGCAGGCTAGTCAAGGATTACAGCTTGGAGTTCGATCCGCTGGCCAGATTTGCGCCTACACATGTTGCTAGCATGGCTAACCAAATGCACTGGTATATAGTAAGGCTAGACCAGTATTATGTTGATAGTGACTTGGTGATGACAGCCCAGACCGGTATGGGAATCGCCCGTATTCAGGCCCAGGGCATGGAGGACCAACGCAGAGGGCGCCAGCCTGATGGAGTAGATGACAGGGGCCAACCCAAGAGGGCCAGATCATCTGGGTATTAAGGGGATTTTTTTAGGCAGGTAGCCTCAGTAGCAGTAGAGTAGACACCCTTCCCCAGTCAGTATGGGTTCCACCCCCGTAGTTCACCAGTAGGAGATCAGAGGGAGCAGGTTATTTAGGGGCAAGCCCGAGTTCCAGGGTTTCAGGCTCACAGTTGGACAGTGGCTCCAGCAATCAGATGAGACCACCCAGACCTTCGTGTTCTTACTGTGGGATAAAGTACCCTGGGGAGTGCTTTTGCACCACCAGTGCTTGCTTTACGTGTGGTCATCAGGGCTACCAGGGCCACCAGTTGAGACACTGTCTGGTTAGAGGTAGTACAGGCGATTCAGGTCAGTATACTGGGTCAGCCGGTGGTTCATCTTCATCCTCGATAGCCATGTGCCCTACGAGGTAAGGTATACCAGCATCAGCAGGCCGAGGCAGGAGTTGTGGTAGAGTTCCTGGGTCTAGCGGTCCTTTAAACCACACTTATGCATTGGCCAGCCAGCAGGACGAGGAGGCATCACCAAATGTCATCACAGGTATATTACTAGTTTTCTCTCAAGATGTGTATGCACTAATTAATCCTGGTTCGATATTATCATATATTTCTCCTTTGGTTGCTAATAAACTGGGATAGAGTCTGAGCCGATAGAGCCTTTCGAGGTAGTTACACCAGTAGGGAATTCTATTATTGCCAGTCGAGTTTATAGACACTGTTTGGTATTTATTTGTGGCCGCTACACTATGGTCGATCTGGTAGAGTTAGATATGACTGAGTTCGATGTGATTATGGGTATGGATTGGCTAGCTTCTTGTTATGCTAATGTTGATTGTCACGACAGAATTAAAGGAATTGAAAGAGCAGCTGAGAGATCTATTGGAGAAGGGTTTTATTCGGCCTAGTACGTCACCCTGGGGAGCTTTGGTATTATTTGTGAGGAAGAAAGATGGATCGTTGTGGATGTGCATTGATTATCGGCAGCTGAATAAGGTAACGATAAAGAATAAATACCCCCTCCCCAGGATTAACAATTTGTTTGACTAGTTGCAGGGAGCTAAATGTTTCTCGCAGATAGACCTGCAGTCGGGTTACCACCAGGTTCGAGTTCGGGAGAAGGATATTCCCAAGACAACGTTCAAGACCCAATACGGGCATTATGAATTCAAAGTTATATCTTTTGGGTCGACGAATGCTCCGCCATATTCATGGATCTTATGAATTGGGTATTTATACCGTTCTTGGATATGTTCGTGATAGTGTTTATTGATGACATTCTGGTCTATTCTCGAATAGAAGAAGAGCACGTGGATCATCTGAGGACGGTGCTTGACACACTTTGGCACCAGAAATTATATGCTAAATTTTCTAAATGTGAATTCTGGCTGTCTTCGATGGTATTTCTGGGATATATTATAGGAGCTAATGGCGTCCGGGTGGATTCCCAGAAGATTGAGGCCATAAAGAATTAGCCTAGGCCTACGACACCGACAAAGGTGCGTAGCTTCTTAGGATTAGCTAGTTATTATCGGAGATTTATGGAGAAATTTGCTTTTATTTTAGCACCATTGACAAGGATAACTTAGAAGGGAGTGAAGTTCCAGTTGTCTGATGCTTATGAGCGTAGCTTCTAGTTACTGAAGGAGAAGTTGACTACAGCTCCATTCCTGACTCTTCCCGAGGGTCTAGATGGGTATGTGATCTATTGTGATGCCTCTGGTGTTGGTTTGGGGTGTGTGTTGATGTAGCACAGCAGGGTGATAGCTTATGCTTCCCGGCAGCTCAAGAAACATGAAAAGAATTATCCTACTCACGATTTGGAGCTAGCCGCGGTGATTTATGCCTTGAAGATGTGGAGACATTATTTATATGGGGTTCACGTGGATATTTATATCGATCATAAGCGCCTCCAGTACATCTTTAAGCAGAAGGTATGGTTAGAGTTGCTGAAAGATTATGATGTTGATATTCTCTACAATCCTGGGAAAGCTAATGTTGTGGCAGATGCACTTAGTCACAAGTCTATGGGTAGTTTAGTGGATATGCCTTCAGAGAGGAGAGAGATGGTCCGCGATATTCATCAGTTGGTAGATGCACTTAGCCGTAAGTCCATGGGTAGTTTAGCGGATGCGCCTTTAGAGAAGAGAGAGATAGTTCGCGATATTCATTAGCTGGCTAGTCTTGGAGTTCGTTTGGCTGATTATGGAGATGTTGGGGTTTCTGTTTGAGGTATGGCTGAATCTTCCATTACAGAAGAGATTAAGCAGATTCAGTACAAGGATCCTATTCTGGCTCAGTACAGAGACACAGCCCTAAAAAAGCGAAAAACCTCATTTAAACTTACCTCCGATGGAATATTATTATTCAGGGGCAGGTTGTGTGTACCTGGTGTTGCGGGTTTGCGACGACAGGTTATGGGCGAGGTACATTGTGCCCTCTATTCTATTCACCCAGGGTCGACGAAGATATACGATGATCTCAGATATTTGTATTGGTGAGATGGTATGAAGAAAGACATAGCAGAGTTCATCGCTCAGTGTCCGTATTGCCAGCAGGTTAAAATTGAGCACCAGAAGCCCGATGGCCTATTACAGGAGATGGAAATATCAATGTGAAAGTGGGAGATCATTAATATGGATTTTATTATAGGTTTACCTCACACTCCAGTTAGGCTTTATATCAGGGAGATTGTGCAAGTTCATGGTGTTCCCATATCTATTATCTCCGACAGAGGTGCCCAATTTACGGCAAATTTCTGGAGATCATTTCACGCAGGCTTGGGGACTCAGGTGAGTCACAGTACAGCATTTAACCCTCAGTCTGACAGACAGGTCGAACATACTATTCAGATATTTAAAGATATGTTGCGGGCCTGTGTTATAGATTTCAGAGGTAGTTGGGATGATCATTTGCCGGTTATTGAATTTGCCTATAATAACAGCTACCACTCCAGTATTCAGATGGCACCTTATGAGGCATTGTATGGCAGAAAGTGTTGGTCACTGATCGGTTGGTTTGATATTGGAGAGATTGAGTTGATTGGCCCAGACATGATTCAGCAGGCAGTGGATAAGGTGAAACTCATTCAGGAGCGATTGTTAGCGGCTCAGAGTTGGCAGAAATCTTATGCAGATAATCGCCGTCGACATTTAAAGTTTCAGATTGGTGATTGAATATTTCTTAAAGTGTCACCTATGAAGGGTGTTTTGAGGTTCGATAAGAAGGAAAGCTCAGTCCGAGATATATTGGGCCATATCAGATTGTTCATAGAATAGGCAAGATTGCCTATGAATTAGATTTTCCAGCTGATTTGGAAGCGGTACACCCGGTATTCCATGTTTCTATGCTTCGTAAGTGTATTGGCGACCCTTCCAGAATCTTCCCTGTGGATACTATCCAGGTCATGGAAGAACTATCTTATGAAGAGCAGCCCGTAGCCATATTGGATCATCAGGTAAGAAGGTTACGAAATAAAGATGTGGCTTCTATTAAAGTATTGTGGCGAAATAATAATCAAGAGGAAATGACCTGGGAAGCTGAAGAATAGATGAAGAAGAAGTATCCTCACTTGTTTTCAGAGCCTGCAGGTAATTCAATTTTTTGCTTGACTTTGTTACTTGATAAATAAATTGTTAACCAATAACGGTATTGTTGTGATAATTGAAAAGGGAACACCCCCAAATTTTTTGTATGACTCGTAAGGCTGGTTTAACATTCGAGGACGAATGTTCTAAGGGGGGAGGATGCTGTCTTCGATGGTATTTCTGGGATATATACTACTCCAATATTTGACATGATGAAGAAAAAGACTTCAAACTGTTAGAACCCGTATGTCCTTCTTTGGAAAAACTAGGAAAATTTTGGGACCAAAAGTGAAATTTTTGAAAGTTGGAGATCATAAATTAATTAGGTGGTGTCCACATAAATTTGTGTTAAATTTTAATTGGAACACCACCTAAATTTGTGTTGAATTTTAATTGGAACAACAAGATGGAGTGGGCCATGGGCAAGTGGCCAAGTCTTGTGTATATATATATATATAACATAACCCCTTTCTTTTCCCTTATCATTTTATACTTAGAAAATAAGAATCCAAAGCTGAAGAACATCAAGAGTGCTCTCGGCCTAGCACAAGAAATTTTGAAAATCATTTCTAGCCTTTCCAAAAATTATTTGTTGATGTAAACCCCCTATATTGAGGTCCCTAAGTAGCGTGAAAGTGTCGTTGGAGTTATTAGCCCTCTATTTTCTCACTTTTGGAACCCCTAACCCATTTGTGGAGTTGAAGAGAGTAAGTAAGATTTGATCTTGTTTTATGTGTTATTAAGGTTGTTAGCATGCTGAAGTATGTTAAAATGGAGGAAAATTATAAAATATGGAATGTTGAAAATGAGTTATGGGCGTGAGGGTGTTGGGCCGTATGGGTATGTGTACGTAGTTTTATGTTGTGTTGTGTTGGAACTATGAATTGATTCCTAGTTAGTATATTATGATCATTGTAGAGTGAAGGAATGATTAGAAATCATCCATATGTATATGTTGGTGTACTAGCCGAATTTATGAATATTGTTTACTAGTTAGTATATTATGATCATTGTAGAGTGATGGAATGATTGGAAATCATCCATATGTGTATGTTGGTGTGCTACCCGAATTTATGAATATTGTTAAGATGATGAAAAAGAGAGCTATTATTGTGTACGTCCGTAACTTTTATAAGAAAGCTCGGATTGCTTTAAAAATTTTGTGTACGAGTTTGTATGATCTGGTGTAAGTATGTTCTCCATAGGCTGGGCCAGTTCAGGTCTTCACCCGTTCGTGGGTCCCGCGACGCTCTTTTATGCAAATTTGCGAACTTTTGAAAGGAATGTAATAAGTATTATTCCGATTCCAAATATGATTGTTTTACTTATCTTTTGGATTTATAAAAATAATTTTATGCATATGATTACTCACTACTCCACTCGTACCTACTATGATATCATTCGTCGGTTCCCGGGCCGGTTGGTTATCATGTGCACTATGATATACTTCGGTGTTATGCTGTGTTTGGGTGACTGCAGGGACGGCGATATGTAATGCCTGGCTCACTTGGATTTTCTGCTGTGTTTGGGTGAGTACAGGGACGGTGATACGTAACGCTTGGCTCACTTATGCTATTTCTGTGTTGTGATATATGTCGGGGATTCGGAGATTTAAAACTTTCTTGTGCTATGATGTGTTATGGCGCCATTGACGGGCGGGCGACCATATTTTCTGTGCCATATGCATGACTTGCATTTTGCAAGTAAACAGCTTAATATTTTTGGATATGTATTCGCCCTCCATATTTTTATTTTGATTATTACTCAAATTTATGCTTTGTACATTTTGCTTTGCATACTCGGTACGTATTTCGTATTGACCCCCCTTCTTTGGAGGCTGCGTTTCATGCCCACAGGTGTAGACGTACAGTTTGGTGATCCTCCAGTTTAGGACCACTTCTGCTGTTTGGAGTGCTCCCCCTGTTTCGGAGTCTACTTTTGGTATACCCTCGTTCGTTGCTTTGTATATATTTATTCAATGGTACGACAGGGCCCTGTCCCGTCCTATGATTCTGTTAGTTTGTTTAGAGGTTTGTGGACATATATGTGTGGGTTGTGCCCAATCCATTTGATTAGACTTGCATGATGTGTATATTGGGCGGTTGTACCTGCCATGGAAGCCTTGTCGGCCCATATATGTATATGTGTTGTTTTGTTGACTCTGTATGGTCTCTGTTGGTATCCTCTGATGTGCAGGGATATTTGGGATAGTGTGTAAAACAAAGGAAACTCTGCCAAATTTTTTTAAAACATATATGTCATCTGTTTGCAACTCGGCTTTGTGGTTGTGTTTGGGTGCCCAATCCGGGCACTAGTCATGGCCCACGGGGTTGGGTCATGACACTTCGTGACTAAGATTCAGAGTTTCCTCTGTTTAGCGGGGTATTATTGGCATTTTTTGAAGGTATCTCATCTATAGCAGCCCTGTTGACTGGATTGACTCAAAAGACTGTGGAATTTCAATGGTCGGATGATTGTTAGATAAGCTTCCAAAAGCTCAGGGATTTGTTGACTTCGGCACATATTCTTGCTTGACCCGACGAGGGAGTTCCATTTGTGGTATATTATGATGCTTCTGGCGTGAGTTTGGGTGGTGTATTGATACAATGGGAGAAGGTGATATGATGTCAAAATACAATAGTTTTGATGTTTAAAACTTAGAATTTTGTGTATTCTCAAAGCGATGTTAGTGAGTTTGATGTGTTTTTGTGATTATTTTTCAAGATTACAAGAATTGGCATAATTTTAGGCAAAGTTTTGCAAATGCTAAGTTTTTGATGAAGTACAAGCACTCTACGAGCCGTGAAAACTTCCACAAGCCATAGAGTGGTTTCATGGTTGAGATCCAGTGAAGGGCCTATTTTCTGAAGTTGCATCAATGAGCTTTCAGACGAGCTGTGAAAATATAAGTCATGGATTAGGTTTCATGCCTTGAGGATCAAAATTAGAGGAGTTTCTAGAAAGCTGTCAAACAAAACCCTATACGAGCCATAAATCTAAATACGACCCATGTAAAAGTCTCATGGAAGTGATAGCAAATTTTGAAAAATGAAGACTACGAAGCCCAGGTAGGGGCTATAGAACTTTGTACGGCCCATAACCTCGATCGTGATGCCTATCGAATCCCAATTTTATATTTTGTTTTGTACTTGTATTTTAGTTATTATAAATAGGTTTCTTAGTTTTTTTAGATAGGGAATGAAGAGAGAGAGAGAGAGAGAGAGAGAGAGAGAGAGAGAGAGAGAGAACATGAGATACTTGAGAAACATCTTTGTGATTTTGATATCAAAAACATTACTTTGTGATTACTAATGAAGAATTTGGGATTTCTTTTTCTTAACTTTATCAGTATAAATTCTTAATTATATTATCTTATATCACGAGTCTTTCATCTACAATGATTATGCATAGCTAAATCCTACACTAGGGTTGTGGGAACCATAAAGAACTAACAAGGTAAAATCGGATAGTCCATAATTCTTGTAAAGTGTGCATGCATATATTAATTAACTCTCTTTGTTTTGATTATTTTTAATGGTGACCAATGTTAGAACTCGCCCAAAAGTTACTGACATGGTCAAGGTAGTAATGAATGAAAAAAAGAGATTAATTAACAGAATTTGATGTGATCCCTCTATCAATTGAACTGGATCAAGGGGAGGTTGTATTGGAGCAATAAGTAAGGCTTAGTAATGTCCCACTGCAGGGATGGATTAAATCACGTAGTGAATTTAACTCTCGCTTGGATCAAATAGCTTGGTAAACTTAACTTACCATTCTACATGCAACATACTAGAAAAGATTACGATTATCTGGTAAAATCAAGTTAGGAAATCATAGGGAATAGAATACTCTAGTTACTTCTCTCACTGGTTTCACAACACTTGTTCTAGTTTAGGTTTACTTTCTGTAAACTACAACCTCTCCCCCTTTTGGGAGATAAGTAGGTTAATTCACTTGACTTGCTTGCAATTACTTCGAGTCCACCATATTACGTGTGGGATTCGATCCTAACCTTAGTTATGTTATATAGCATGACTGTAATGACCTAGATATCGTACGAATTCATCAAAATCTGAAAATCTCATTTTGGACAAAATTTGAACCAAAGTATTATCCCAAAGAAGGACTACACGAGTTGTGTGCCTTGGCACTGGCCGTGTGGCCTCCAGTGGAGCCACACTTGGCTTGAATTTTTAGTGTTTGGAACAAGTGTTAGGGCACGGCCAGTGACACGAGTTGTGTCGCTTGCCACTGGTTATGGGGTTGGCCATATGGCCTTCTAAGTAGAGAAGAATTCTAAGTGTTGCTTCACTCTTAGAGTGGAATATTTTATTTTGGTTAAGGTTGGTGCCACGGGCAGTGGTACGGACCGTGTGAAGCCACATGGCCCCTGTGACCCAACCGTATGCCTCGCTTTTGGCTAAAAAATATCCTAAGTATGGGATCTTCAAGCTCAAGCTAAGTTCATTCTAAAGCCTTTAATTCAAGCTTATTTGTATTGTTTAAGGTCATCATGGGTCTCCTACAGCAAGCCAAGTTCAAAGGAATTCCATTGTCTAAGTTTCTCACAAGTACCTATTGAAGGGTCAACTTTAAATGGGTGTATCTCTTAGTACAAAATGAAAAGGGTGGCCCATGACTTACCAAATTAAATCTCTTTGAATTATCTTTCCAACGCACTTGGTTTCATTTCATTTGGAGTTAGGATAAAGAAGTTATGCCCTTCTTCGTAAAAGCTGTCTGGGCTAGATGAGGGGTCTTCACGACCCCTGAAGGGCCTCACGACCCGTGGAGCTAGCTGTGGAAGCTCCGGGAAAAATTAAAGGGGCATTTTTATTGGGGCATTTTTGATATTTTGACTTATCCCCAAGGATTTTTAAGACCTTCAAACCCCACTTTACATTCCTAAACCTATCCTACATTAATTCAAAACCCTCATTCAAGACTAATTCTCTCAAGTCACTCTCGAACCTATTCCAAAGAACTCTTGTGGGTTCAAGCTTGGAGATTCAAGACCAACTCAAATCTTCTTCAAATTCTTTTGGGATTTCTTCATTGGGTCTAGGTATGTGGGTTTGATCTTTGGCTCCTTTCAACTAAAGAGACCCAAAACTTTTCTAGCATTTTCATGGACTTTGCTCACTTTAAATTAGGGTTTTGAATATTGTGATTCCTTAAATTCAAGTAATGTATGGGTTATGTTTATTTACTGATTTTAAGTTGATTTACATTATAAAATGGTGATTTACATGGAGTTTATGAAATTATGAATATGCATGTCCCTTTCCAAGGCTTGTTTATGCATGGATGATTATATTATGATTTCAAATGGGAATTTAATTATGGACTTGCTTTAATTTCATATTATAATGTTGATTTTAGAGTGAACCTAATTAATTACCCTTGCTTTCCGCACATCATTCATGGCATTTACATTCATGATATTGGATTATTTTGGAAATTATGAAGTGTCTTAAACCTAATCATGTTTTATGGTATGATTTTGATAAGATATTGGTTATGACAAGTGTTTTGACAATATTTATGGGCTCCCAAGAATGTATTAATCTCATGAAAGGTTTCTACGATTTACAAGAGATAAGTTGAGCTTTATTCTATAATTCTACCCTCTTATGAGCAAATTATGTCTATTTGAGGGGCCAAGCATGAATACTATTTTACCCTCATGTTCAAGTTAAGCTCACTAGTAGGGGTCAGGCATGTTACAAGTTTCTACCCTTATGTGAAATGCAATACCTACTAGAAGGGGTCAAGTATATGCGTTGTTTTCTACCCTCTTATATACCCATGTAGGGGTCAAGTATGTGAACGAGTTATTCATGCCATATTATCATGTCTTTTACAAGTTATTCATGTTATAATTAAACTTACAATTATTTCAAGTATTCCATGGGATTAGACTTAGCACCGATTGAGGCATAAGGTGGGGGCTCGACTCAAAGGGTCCTTATATAAAGTCTTAGTCACTAAACTATGTGCCACCATAGGATTATATTATTTCCCTAAAAAGGCTTACTAGTGGATCCATCTAGGTCAAGTTACCCACAAAGTG
>DF358822.1:32658-47210 GCA_000787875.1 Solanum virginianum | reverse complement strand
GATTTTCCTAGTAAAAATATTAAAGATTTTTTCGTGTGTTGCAATATGATAACAAAAATAACTTTAGAGGGAATAGAAAGAAAAGAGGAGAAAGAATCAGACTTGAAGGGAATTGGAAGAAAAGAAGGGAATGTCTAAAATAAGCAACTTATTCATGTATTAGTTTATTTATAAGTGAAATTTTTGGTAGGCAGTTAGAAAATAAGTTAATTCATTTATAAGATTATTATGGCATTTGATTTGCAAATTCAGAAACTCACATAATCAATACATATATATATTATGAGAAAATTGAAGTATTATTTTATACAAGATAGAATATGAAATAACTAATATCTATGTTACTAATACCCAATGATCAAATATCAAAATAGAAATTAATTTCCATTTCATTGGATTGAAACTCGCGTATTTGAGTACCATTAGTAGTACCCAATATGAGTTACAACAAGGAATGCTGGCCTCTCGCCAGTTTTAGGTGGCAAGTGAATTACAACATCTCTCAGGCTTTTCCCTCTTATAATACACTTTGGATTTTCCCAGCTTTGTCAGTCACAATACTCCACAAGTATATAGTATTCCCACAAAGCTAGCCTTACATCATCTAATAAAGTCAGAAACTCCCATTATCCCTCTGTTTAAGCTCGAATTTGCCTCAACGCAAGGTAAGCAATTAATCGATATCCCACAAACATTATCAGGAGGATTCCAAGGCTCGCAGATGGATGAATTTGGCCTATGATATCTTGTTCAATGAATTTGCAGTTAGCTCTGTCACTTCCATGTGTGCATCCTAGCAAGTCTGAAATTTCCTTGCCTTCTCCATATTGGACATCAATAAGTAGTCGATAACAGTAAAATGTGGTCGAAATGTACTTGATCCAAGCTAGACAGGCTGGGACTTTGTGTACGTAAAACCCTCCTGTTAGAACAAATGCTAGCATTGTGACAGTGACCACGGTTGAAGCTTGTTTAGCATCCATGATTATGGCGCCAAGGGCTAAGCCGAGTCCTTGTGACACTATCACGTAGCTCAGCAGGACTAGTAGTGTCAAAAGGAATGCCAGTAGTTGTGGCTTTAGCCCGGCCATCCAATACGTTATGGTCAGAAACAATGTAGGCAATATAAGGTCCATAGGTAGATCTCCAATAATTCGCGCCATGAAGTAGGAGGAGAGTGTGTACATACCCGAAGCCTTTTCCTTCCTGAATATTGCACGTTCTTGAGGGAATGCGAAAACAGCATTAAACGATGGGAAAACACCCCAAAAGATGGAAATGAAGAATAGGAGGCCAAGCCTGTCCTGTATATCCCTATAGTCGGAATGCCACCACATTGAACCAGCTAATAGGGAGGCTGCAATTACTTGAGAGACTCTCAAATAATTGAACGTCTCGTGCCTTCGTTCTTTTATCCCTCTTTGAAGGAGAATGCTGAATTGATTGAACCAATTGGAAATGCAACTTGTACAACTTCTTTTGGAACTGGAACAAGTATATTTTCCCTTGTTCATGATTTCTTTAGGAACTGTGTTGGTTGTTTCCAAACAAGCTGCTTTCACCTTGGGAGCTAACAAATTGTTGTAAGTGGATACCAAAGTTTGTTTTACATTAGGCTTTTCTTTCTCACTTACTCCATCAAACTGGCAAACCCCTGCATTGTTTCAAGTATAAGCTTTAGTCAGAGTTCCAGGGTAAATTAGTCATAGAGTTTAACTTCTATACAGTTTTAACACTCCTAAGGCGCTTAAAAGTTCATTACAAGTAGTACATAACAAATTAAGATTAGTAACATCAAAAATGGGATAAGTTTCCTGCTACAACATGTTAAAAGATACTGATCGGATAAACACTATCCATGTACATAAGTTAGATTTATAAAAAATAAAAAGGCATAGTTTTTTAAGTCTTAAATTTGTTTTTTCACCACAATTAGGAATCCAAGTTAGGTTACAACGGAAAGGTTCAATTGTCAAATGCTCAAAACATAGGAAATAATGTGTCCATACTCATTCTTAAGCTAGTGGAATGAGGCCCCTAGAGAATTTTTCTTTTAAAGAAAAATCCATGGTAAAATCATAAACCACTTGAGCCAACGTAACTTAGAAGAAGTTGTTTTAGAATTGCTAATGGCATCTAATACGGAAAAAAAAAAAAAAAGCTAAAAAAATCAGAGATATTCAAAAAGGAATATCGCATCATAAAATAAAAAAATTGCTAGTTGCAAGATGGTCATAAAGCCATATAAAGGCAAGGTACAGCTACAAAGAAAACTACTACTCTATTACTACTAATTATTGTGGGCACCCCTAATAAAGACGTCTAACTATTCAAGAATATGATAATAAATTAGTCAAATCAAGTTTGATCATGTCAAACATAGTCATCCTTCCACAAGGTAAGTTATCTTTCACCATTTAAATACTTCCCTAAAATTATAAGCAAAAGTAGCTTGCTAAAATCTTAATTTCTTTAATGTTGCAAATGCAAAAAGTAGATATGTATCTTTAAAGTTAGGACTATAAAAAAGCAATAAAGTCATGTTAGCACTCAAAATTTAAAAAAAAAAAAGGATTGTATTACATGAGACGGAGAGTAATTTTAAAAGTGAAAAAGAGAGAATTAATTAATTAGTTGTAGTAGCAAGTAATAATAAGTAGTATTGAGGAAGTAATTAAAGGTGTCCAATGTTGGTGGCAAAGGGTGGAAGTCCACTAAAATAACATAATGCTCTATTGCTGCTGCTGATGAAAGGGGCCACTGTCATCTCCACTACTTATTTTCATCTTTCACAAATCACTATTTACAACACACAAACAAAGTTCAATTTGGTGGGATGAATCTGAATGCCTATTCATTTGCTAAGGACCCTAACACGTGTTGCTCTTTGATGAACTTGTTTTTATCAAAAGAAAAAGAATTGTTCTTGTTGAATAAAGGAAAGGAGGTGGATAAAAGAAGAAAAAAAGAATTCTTTATAGATCAAAGATGCCTATCAATTCTTTTTTTTGGTTTCAAAGTGAGGCCAGGTTCGAGTGTGACAAGTGTGTTTCATCATTGTAACTTAAAGTATATTTAGACACATTATAAATCAAAAAAGGTGTCATTTCTCTTTCCATGTTTCGTGATATAATTGGTAAGCCACATTAAAATATCGTCTTCATGGATTTCCTCTAAGGTCGATATCAAGTTTTCAAGAATTTATATTCCTTGGATCATTCAAAAAATAATTTTCAGATCATTTAAAAATTATTCTAATTTCATAGAGGAACCCAGCCAAGAATCCTAATTTGGGGCTATCATCCATAATAACAACATATCCAGTGAAATTTCACAAGTAAAGTCTAACCAGGGTAGAATATACGCCGATCTTACCACTACCTCTATTGAGGTAGAGAGATTGTTTCCTGGCATAACATCTATATAGTGAAAGAAGTCATCAATTAAGGTGCAAACTTTGACCATGCACCACTACAATTTCAAAGGTAGTCATGATATGATTATAACCATTGAACATTGAACTTATTAGTGAACATCATTGACAAACTCTAGATACTATGAAAATGGCCAAGGTTGATAAAGCAACAAGAATCAATTCACATTAGCCGCTTGATATTTTGGACCAAGAATAACATCTATCTTTCTTTTATTTACGTAGCTCACAAGAATATCATACATTATGAATTAATGGTTCTAAAAGTAGACAAGGGTTGACACTTATCTCAGCCAATAAATATAAAAATCCATGCAGATCTTTATGCCAGCTTTATTTTCCTCAAATGTTTTGATCCATCAGATAAAACATTAAATACACATCCCAGATTTCCAAGAACATCACTGTAATGCGTAACCTCTTAGCCTATCTAATACCAGCAAAGCATGTGCTATTCTATTACTATCCCATATGAGATGACACACAACAACACATGGTGGATCCAACAAAGTACTCCATCCATTTTAATTTAAGCTTCTTACTTTCATTTTTTATCTGTTTTAAAAAAATATTTCTCTCTACATGATAAATTTAAGATGAGAAGATCTAAAAGGACTAGACATATTTTTAATTTCATACCCCCATAAAATTTCAAAAATCTTCTTTTATTTCTTGAACTTCATACTCAGTCAAACTAAAATACTTAATTTATATATAATTCATTTCTCAAAGTATATCTATGTCTATATTTAAAATTTGAAAAAGGATGCTGGTGGAGTCACTAACCAAAAAGCATATGATTAAATTAAGGAAAGATCCATGTGGAGCCCTAGCTAATTTCAAACTTTAGGTTAAGAGTTTTGAGGTGCTTTCTTTTTCTTTTCTTTTCTTTTCCTTTTTTGGGGGTGGGGTTAAGTGCTCGTGTGTACCAACTTAGTTGGTCCCATAATATGAATGGATGCTAATATACGCAAGCAATGTTGTCACACTTCTCTTTGATCCATTTTATCAACATGCTGTCCAATGACAAATCAAAGAAAACGAGAAAAAGCTCATTTTATGCTTTGTTTAATATTCTGAAGTTGCATATAGGCGTTATGGCCTCCTAACTAATATGAAAATAAAAACAGGTCAAAGTGGTGTCCAACACTAGTTTGTATGCTAGTGTATTACTTATAACTCTTAACCTTCACCTTAGTGACATGTCCCCACACTAAACTATTCTTGAAAATATTATAGAAATCAAGAATCATGGAAACATCCTGCAGTGACAAAGCCTCAAAATCAGGAGTGAAACTATATTTATCCAAGGATAATCAAATAAATATCCTTCATCGAGATGCTTTTTCAAATATATATATATATATATATAATACAAAAATTATTCACCCATATTTTAAAAGTACGAAGAACCTCGACGCAAATGTTATACTGCTCAAAATCCATAACAAGATTTGCAAGTACTTTGAACACAGATTTTCTATCAAGAATGGTGCATCAATTTCTTAGTGGAGTATGACCCAAGAGGTTGATAGAAACCCCTGACCCCAAAATCAGAAACAAAATCATTTGATATTAAGAAAAATTGTGTTGCACTTTTTTCATGAGTGATGTCTCAGGTCAATTAATTTATTTGCACATAAATTATTCCACCAGTAAGTAATTTTATTCATCATAACTTAGATAGATGAAAAAATAACCTACCAGCTAATATTAATTAATTTTTCTCCGTCAAAATTTAAACCCTAGTCTCTGAGGTTTGCACCTATTTAATTAATCACAAATATACTTGGTGTGACTTATTGGAAGGATGGCTATCTCTAAATTGTGCTCCTCCATTAAAATAGGGAAGGACCACAATTGGTACAAATCCTGCACAAAAATCTAGCTATCTATGTTCTAATATTGAAAGGATGCATAGCTATCTCTAAATTGTACTACTCTTAGGACCACGATCGTACTAAACTTGCACCTAAAAAAGACTAGCTACGTATTGTAATTTGACCATTACCTCTTATGTTAATACTAATATTTTACTCCTTTGATTACTTAGATCAAACATAAGTTGACATTTTTACCAAAACTTAAGCAAACAAGATGGTGTATATAATTCAAATTTTTTACAGACATTCTTTATAGGTTAAATCTCTTAGATTTCTTTATACATTATTTTTTATATTCTAAATTCTCAAAACGAAAATTTTGACTTTGCTGCTAAATTGACCATAGATTAGGTTGAAGCCCAAGTATTTTTCAAGGTCATTCATTGGAAGAGATCTTTTGCCATCATGTTTCCCATAATCTTTAAATACTCCATGATGATAAAGTGATGGCAATCTAAGAATTTACTCATCATGAATATAAGAAAGGGGTGCCACAACAAAGAGCAGAAATACAGAGACAATAGAGTTAAAGATTAAAGACCTCTTATCAAGATATACCATAACATGTCACTATCACACTCTTTCAAATATAGATAGTCAACTCTGATATAACAAAGCTATTTGTTTTCTGTTAAAGTTCCAATTTAAATATAGGATATACTGAAGCATCCCTATCAGAGTAAAGTCAGTTAAGGTATTTGTTCTTCAGCAATTAATTCATAATCAAGAATGGCATAACGGAACAGCTACAGGGTCCACTTTTATTTTTCCCCTTGCCCATTAAAGAATTAGTAATCAAGATTTTTCCAAGTATATAAATTAATTAAAAGGGGGTCCCATGGATCCCCACATTTTAAAATTAGCAATTAGCATCAGGTACTTTTGAGAATGATTTACCCATTCCCAGATGTTTTTGATTAATTATAATACATCTTGTCTTCTTTTTTTTAATGCCAATTATAGAATTTTACAAAAATAAATAAATAAAAGTTTATTCTCCCGGTTGAGATACATTATTCTAAGCTTGATACTACTTCAGTGCATAGTATATTACAATATAAATACAAGACACATTTATGCATGAACGAACAAATCGTGTAAGTAACAAATACCATTATTTCAAAAAAATTCAACCTTTTTTAATTTATTCTATTAGGAAGAGAATAATTATTGGTTTATATATAACCAACGACATTAATTGTATCCTCTAGTCCAATTTAAATGGATTTTTAAATATGGCACAATCCTTACAAAAATATTTTAGAAGATAAATAAAATATTATTTTCCACTATTATTCTTCTAATTATTTTCATTCTTCTTTAAAAAAATATATAATAATAATTAAAAACCTCATTAAATAAAAAATAATTCACTTATTTTAAATTCAATTGACTTAATGTGTTAATATGGGCGGGAGGAAATACTCGTATTTATGATATGAGAAAAAAGTAATGATTTGAAAAGAAAAACATAAGTGGTTGTGGAATAAGCTTTTCAGTTGGAAGAAACAGAAAAAGCAAAAAAGGGAGAAAAGGAGAATAGCCGACAAGCATAAGAGAAGGAACACGTGGAGGATTGATATTTGTTTTATCTAATGGCTAGTTCCACCAATTTTAACTTTCTCAAGATTCAAATTTTAGTACGTACCTATGATGAATGTTATCCACTAAAACAAAAAGTTACCACCTTTCCATTTTTAATAAAGGATTACTGTCACAATCCACCACGACTACTTGGGAAATAACTTAATCAATCTTAACTTAAATACAGGTTAATAACCTTTTTTATTTGAGAAAAAAGAATTACTCCTGCTGTATATTTTACTTATCTTCTACTGACTTAATATAAAAATTAAGAAATAATAAATGATGAAATAAATTTATCAAATTATTTTTTGAATATAATAAATATAATATCTTAAAAAATATAATAGAAAAATAAGTATAATTAATGATAAAGATAAATTAGAAACTAATAAGTATCTATTGATCTCATAAAGTAAATAAATATTATTGAACATTTCAAAATAATATAGAAAACAAATAAAGATGCACGAAATGAATAGTATATACAGAGTCCAAAGGAGAAAGTGCCCCACATCTACTTTAGGACCTTTTGGTCAGTTTTGCTACCCTAATATGCATAAGTATAATAAATTGGAACATTTAATGGTTTACTTGTTTTATGTACCTTAATAGTTAGTACCAAGTACAGCTGGTGACTCTTTAGCTAACTTTTCATAAAGTTGTAGTAGTAACTTTTGGGGGTCGTTTGGTGATGGATAAAAATAAATAGTGATGAGATAAAAAAATAGTGAAGAATAAAATTTTAATTTGTTATTTGATTGGTAAGCTTAGAATAACTTATCTCATTATTTACATCATAGTGATTGGATAAATTATCTCATATACATGGTAGGATAACTTATCCCACAATAACAACCACCCGTCAATGTTTTTTTAACATTATCACAATTATACAACCAGCTAATAGCCCTTGGAAGTTGATATTTCCTAGTTGTCACACCAAAAGAAATTTCAACTTCCCTAGTCACACCAATGGGCCATAAATCCTAATTATCTTGTCTACATTCTAAAAGCTTAATCTTCACCATTTAATCACCTTAATTATCCTAATCAAAGCCACTTGATATATTAGCCCTACCATAAACATCCTAATCACTAAAATATTGTTCTTCAACTTCTTTTTAAGGATCCAGAAATCTCACAATTTGTAAACTTAAGGGATAGTAAATGAAATGTCCATATACTCTTTTCACTATTTGAGTACCCAAATTTGTATTTAACATCACTAATATGTGAATATTTGACACACAAATCAAAGTGGGAGACGTACTTCATGAACTTACCATCAATCAATCGCTTAGGCTCTCATTTTCTTAAGAAAGCAATCAAAACCACATCTTTTGTGGAAATTATGAGGAGCAACCCCAAATGGATGGAATTCAGACAACATGTACATGACACAACATCTAATTAAATCACATTCAAATTACACCTCCCCGGTACAATAAAATATAATTCCCATAATTTCAATTTATTTGTTTAAATTTATAAGTCATTTAATTAAAAAAAATGTATCTTATCTTTTTCAACAATTCTTTAATTCTAATTTTCTATATGACCACAAGACAAACAACAATAACAAATTCAGTATAATCACATAAAATACACAACCTTATCACTATCTTATAAGTAGATAAACTATTTTTGATCTATCCTAGACTCAAGAAAAAAGCAGACCAAAATAGAATTGGGAGAAAAACATGTCATGTCTACATAGAAACACCAAATATATTTACACGTTTACGTATTTGACGTATCAACATAAAATCAGATAAATAAATTAAAAAAACAAAAGGAATATAAAAACAAAAAAATAAAGTAATTGAAAAACATGTAGGAATATAGATATAGACACAGGGAAATACGTACCATTAGCGAGATCAAGGAGGAAATCAGCTGGATTCATGGGAAAAGATGGACTAAATCCAACCGACTCGAAATAATTCATCGCTTCATTTCCTCTACCAAAATACAAACACTTCCCCTCAGACAAAACCAGAACCGAGTTAAACATTTGAAAAACCCGGCTCGACGGTTGGTGAACCGACGTAATTATCGTTTTCCCCTTCTGTGCCAATGAACCCAGTGTCGAAACCAACCGGTAAGCCGCTGTAGCGTCTAGACCGGACGTCGGTTCATCCAGTATAAGTAAACTCGGGTTTATTAACATTTCGTGGGCTATACTGACTCGTTTTCTTTCACCACCTGAGACCCCACGTATAAAGCTGTTCCCAATTATCGTATCTTCACATTTATTGAGTCCTAACTCGGTGATCACCGAGTCAGTGACGGCTATTTTTTCCGTCCGGTTCAGCGAGTTAGGTAGGCGGAGGAGCGCACAGAAGATTAAAGTCTCTCGAACCGTTAAGTGTGGGTAAAGGACATCGTCTTGTGTTACGAAACCGGTTCGTTTCAAGACTTGTTTGCTGAGTTTCCGGTTATTCGCGAGGATTGTTCCGGTGTAGCTGTGTCCTTGGAGTCTTCCTGAAAGTGCATTTAGAAGCGTTGATTTCCCACTCCCTGATGGTCCAAGAACGGCTAGGATTTCACCTGGTGAAACCATTCCGGTAATACCATTCAAGATTGTACGTTCTTGATGAATCACAGCCGTCGGATTCTCGATATCAGTCGATGATGAACATGTGGGACCACTTGAAAACATCTTTATGAAGTTGCTGCTTCCCCCACTTGTTGATTTGTTCTCAAGTTTTATCCTATAACTCACGTCCATGAACTGCAAAAATAATTACAACACCATTATTAATAACAAGTCAATTTTTCTTCAAGTCAAATCATGTTTTTATTTTTTCCACTTCAGTCTCCTACTAGTTGACTCTCATACTAGAATTCTATCATAGAGTTCAAAAAAACAAAGTAAAAATCATACAGAAAATGATTGTTTACCTTGAGAGTGATAGGATAAGTAGAGGAAGATGTGAGAAAAGGAAAGTCTTTGTTTGTTTCTTCTTCCATTACTGTTGTTTCTTTGTTTGTAACAGACATTTGTTTTGGTTTCTTCTATCTTTTAAGAGAAAAAAAGAACTAGCAAGGTGGAAAGGCAGAGGGAGGAGTTAATTAGAATGGATGAAGAGGAACTAAGAGCTCAAGGGAGAAGCTCTATTTATTTGCTTCCAAGCACTGAATACTTGCCACGTCATACTACGTAACCCATACGGGGTATGTTACGTGGCATTTGGATCTTATAACCACCTGTACTTTCTTCTTTTTCTTTACTTTTTTAATGGGATAGTGAGGTGGGGCGTCATTTTAACTCTATATTGAGAAAAAAAAAAATAATAAATATAAAGTAGAATTTATTAATGTTATTTTTATTTATTAGTAATAGGTATTATAAAATATATTTATTTATCATATTAATATGAAAAAGTAATAACTTATACAATTTGTATAATTTAAATATTTAAAATTTTATCTTTAAAATATTAATTAGTATAACTTCATTTAAGTTTAAAAATTAATTTAGTTATTTCCAAAAAGCACAATATAATACAAAAAACAACAATAACACCAACATATCCAGTGAAATCCCACAAAGTAGGATCTTCTGATAGAGTGTACACAGACCTTATCATTATCTCATTAAGATAGAGAGGCTATTTTCTAAAGATTGTCAACTCAAATGTATCCGCTCCAAGTAAAAGAAAAAGCTAATAAATATAAAATAATGGATAAATGAAAAACAATGTCAATTCTACAAGAAAAAGATAATAAAAGTAGCAAAATAATTAAAAAGCAATAACAAAATTAAAATATCACGACTAATCGTATGACAAACTCAAAAAACCGTCACATGGCAAGATAGCTTAATATGCAATCTCCATTCCTTTCTATCTAAGGTCATGTCCTCAATAATACGAAGCTGCACTATATCCTGTTTAATCACCTCTCCGCAATACTTTTGCGGTCTATCCCTGCCCTTTCGCTTAACCCCTAAATCCAACATCTCATACCTCCTAAATGGGATGTCGACACACTTCCTCTGCACATGCCCAAATCATCTCAATCTCGCTTCTCTTATCTTGTCTACCCCAGAGGTCACTCCCACCTTCTCCCAAATAACTCCATTCTTAATCTTGTCACTCCTGATATGTCCACACATCCATCTCACTATTCTCATCTCTGCAACATACATCTTCTAAACATAATCTCTGCAACATACATCTTCAAAACATAATCTCTGCCAACATACATCTTCTAACCATATGAATTTTTGTTAATCAATACTTTACCACATATAACAAAGACATCTAACCACCATTTCGTTGAACTTGCCTTTGAGTTTAATTTGTACCTTCTTATCACTTCATACTCCAGAGCCAAGTCTTTATTTCATTCCTATTGTACGTCCCAATGCAATGTGTGACATCATCGACAATGTCTCCATTATTCTGAATGACGAATTCAAGATATTCAAAAGTTTTCCTCTTGGGAATAGGTTGAGTGACAAGCGTCACTTCCATGTCCACATCATCCTTCACAACACTAAATTTGCATTCCTCAAGTATTCTATTTTGGTCTTATTCAATTTGAACTTGTTGGACTCCAAAGTTTTCCTCTTGGGAATAGGTTGAGTAGCAAGCGTCACTTCCATGTCCACATCATCCTTCACAACACTAAATTTGCATTCCTCAAGTATTCTATTTTGGTCTTATTCAATTTGAACTTGTTGGACTCCAAAGTTTTCCTCTTGGGAATAGGTTGAGTAGCAAGCGTCACTTCCATGTCCACATCATCCTTCACAACACTAAATTTGCATTCCTCAAGTATTCTATTTTGGTCTTATTCAATTTGAACTTGTTGGACTCCAAAGTTTTCCTCTTGGGAATAGGTTGAGTAGCAAGCGTCACTTCCATGTCCACATCATCCTTCACAACACTAAATTTGCATTCCTCAAGTATTCTATTTTAGTCTTATTCAATTTGAACTTGTTGGACTCCAAAGTTTCCCTCCAAACCTTGAACCTGTCACTAATTTTATCTTTAGTCTCATCAATCAACACTATATCATCCGCAAATAGCATACACTATGGAACCTCTTCTTGGATAGACTGTGTCAACTCATTCATCATCAAAGCAAAAAGAAAAAAAGTTCAACACAAATCCTTAACATGATATAATAACTAAAAAGAAATGAACGAATTAAGTAATATAATAGCTATAAAGAAACTAAAGAATTAAGTGTTAAAATTATAGCGTAGTGCAAAATATATTTTTTCAACAAAATAACTTCAAACAAATTTCATACAAATAATGAAATATACAATATGAAGTTAAATAAATTTTAAAAATAAAATTATATTATTAACAAGATGAAAAGAAAAAAGAATCAAGTCATTTGAATTTACAGAATTTCCTTGAGGAAATTATTCCCTTCAAGCACTCGAGATTATGAAATATGTACTCCCAGGATAAAATGATTCACGACAAACAAATGGTAGTACCTCAAACTTGTTGTCCAGCGAATCACTCAATGACTTGTAATCACACTTGAAGTTTTGAAAAACAAAAATTCTTTCTTACTATGTAGTATTTTTCTTTAAATTTCTCTCTAAAAATTGCATTTCAATATCTAAGAAAGATTTAAATATTTATAGTCTATAGGGTAGCACAAAGATTTATGTATAATAGGTGCAAGGTTGCATGAAAATATAAAAATTACATGAAAATACGAAAAATCGTATAAGTATTCTTCATGAATAAAATAACGTCAGTTATAGTTGCAATGCTTTCAAAATTTTAATATATCAATTTTTATTTTACATACTATTATCTATTCACAAATTATAGAATGAACTTTAACATCAATTGCCTAATGAGTGATCTAAGGAAACGTAAGGAACAGGACCATGGATGAGAAGATTTGTGTAGTCAGTGGGATAACTAAAACTAAAATGAAAAATGAATTTTAAAATAGAAATTAATTTACCAGTTTGGGGATTGAGGCTATGGATGACAATGGAGCGAGGCGTGCAGATTGAGCTCAACGCGCAAATTTTTCAACTTGCTCTGTCTTGTCATGCATAATAATTTTTTTCATGTTTTACCTCCTCGCTTCGACTTACATATATGAACCCACCACACTTAAATTTTTAAGTTATTTTATTTTTTAATTGAATTTAATATAAAAAATTTCATTAACATATATCTCAACAAATATTTAACTATTTTTAATTGATATTTTAATAATTAATTATTAATCGTTAATTAAAAGCTTATAATTAATATTTCAACAACTAACAATTTACCGAACATATCCAGTTAAAATTTTATAAAAAAAATAAAATTAAAGTCAATATTCAATATAAAAAGTTACAATATCTTTGATATTTATCAATGACAAAGATTTAATTTTTTTCAAATTTCTATTTAGCTCTTTAAACTCGCAATCTGGCCCGCCCCACATTAATTTTAAAAATAGTTTCTTCAATCTGCCCCACACTCATTTCGCACCACATAACTTTAAACATACTTCATCCCACATAACTTTAAATCTACACCGTACTCGCTCGCTCCGCTCTATTGTCATCCCTAACTGGGGCATGAGACAAAAGAGAGGATAAACTACTAGTGTGAGGGAAAAGTCTTAAGGCCTTTCCTTTTTATTACTCCCTCAGGTTTTTTTATTTATCACAATTTTTTAAGTCAAATAATATAAATTTTGATTGATATTTAAATATATTTCTTACTATATTGAGTTAAAATAATTTATAATATTTTTATATAAATTTTAAATATTTAAATATTAATTTAAAATATTAAATTAATATAATATAATTTTTAAAAATTATTTAAATTGACCCGCAAGAAATATAAGAGGACAACTAAAAAAGAACATAGGGGATAGAAGCAAGTAAAGAGAGGAGAGTTTAGCAGGACGGGAGAATAAGGAAAATTACTGACAATAGCTTTGACAAATTGTTGTTTTTAAATTATTTTACATTTTCGAAGGACAAGAAGTTTACTACTCCTATTTTTTAGATCGATAATTTTTTATTTTTTTTTGGTAATAGATCCATAAAAGCGTCACTTCCATGTCCACATCATCCTTCACAACACTAAATTTGCATTCCTCAAGTATTCTATTTTGGTCTAGATCCATAATTATTACTTGCTTTTTACGTTTTTTAATTATCATATTTTTTATTTTGAGGGTTAAATAATATGAATTTTAAAATTTTTTTATTAAAAAAATTATAATTTACATATAATATTTTTGATGTTGTTTTTTCATATTAAATTTTTTTATAAATCTAATTAATTTTTGAAAATTTGTCAAATTGATCCCAAAATGATGTACAAAATAATACCCCCCCCAAAAAAAAAAACAATTCAGTTAGCCTAGTACTACCTTTGTTTAATATTAAGTGAAATTTGAACTTTTTTTATTGTTTAAAAATAATTAAATTATTCAAAGCTTAATATAATTATTTAAAACTTTTTTTTATATTTACTCTTGTCTTTAATGAAATTTTATTTTTTTTAAGAGATAAATTATACAACTTAGAAAGAAATAAAAGGACAATAATAAGAAATATAGTTTGAATCATGTTCTCGGATATTTTTCTTAATAAAGTGAAAAATAATAAGCATTGACTCATTTATTCACTTAATTAATACTTTACTGTTCGG
>DF358822.1:12061-30957 GCA_000787875.1 Solanum virginianum | reverse complement strand
GATAGGGTTCATGATGATAGAACTCCGATGTGATGTGAATGTTTGATGTTTGACGGATAGTTAGGTGATAAAGTCTTGTCTTTTACGTTGAGGTGAGGCTAAGTGATTGAAGAGTGATTGCATATTGTTTCTTTTTTTCTTTAACCCATTTTACATACAGTGCATTCCACTTACTAACGCTCCTCTGACGCTGCATCATTTTATGATGCAGATACTATAGACTGAGGACTTCAGCAGTCTGATCGTAGAGGTTCAAAGCTTTCTATTCCAGACAGTGGTGAGTCCTCCCCTGCATTCGGAGGATGTTTATCTTCTTGATTTGATAGTCTTTTACTTGATGTTTGGTAGCTATGGCCTATCATGGTACCGTCTCATACTATAGTATAGAGGCTTCATAGACATACATGTTGATGTTGATATCGGGGTTCTCTCTCCCTCTTCCCCTGTTACGGTAACCGTCTCATACTATAGTATAGAGGCTTCATAGACATAGATGTTGATGTTGATGTCGGGGGTTCTCTCTCCCTCTTCCCTTCTTTATATTGAGACTTTTGTTATTTATTTTATTTTCTTATGATAGACGGATATTGATAGTATGAGCCCACAGATAGGATATTATTTATTTCATTATGTTATTTTCTTCCGCTAATGAATAGATTGAACAATGGCAATGAGACTAGGTGGTCCGCTTGGGGACTAGCAATAGTCTTTGAGTGCCAGTCACGTCTAGGATACCCTCCCAGGGCATGACAAACTTGGTATCAAAGCCAGAGTTCGAGTATTTCAGGGAGTCTATGAAGTCGTGTCTAGTAAAGTCTTATTTATGGGTGTGTTGTGCACGACACTAAGCAGGAGGCTATAGGACATTAGGAAGTGTAACCCTTCTACTATGATCTGAAATCGTGCTATAAAGTTAACTTGTGAAATCCTGCTTTTAACTCGTGCGTTTTACGCTTACAGAAAATGCCGCCCAAGAGAACAGTCGCTTAAAGAGATGCCCCAGCTCTCGTTACTGAGAACACCCAATCGGAGGCTCTGGTACAGAGTGAGAAGAGGAGACGGGGATGCCCCACTAGGACTGAGGTCCCTCAGGCGCCCCCTGCTTAGCCCAGCTAGCTCCCACTACTGAGGTAGAATTCAGAGGAGCCATCACCATGCTAACTCAGTTGGCAGCCTCACAGGGGAACAACCAAGGTTCTCAAGCTCCTAGTTATGGATCGCAGGAGCCCTCAGCTGCAACCCGGCTTAGGGACTTCTTGAGGATGAACTCGCCAGTATATACGGGGTCGAAGGTGGAGGAGGACCCGCAGAACTTCATTGACGAGATGTATAAGGTTCTGAGAGCTATGCATGCAGATGAGCTTGAAGGAGTTAAGCTTGCGTCCTACCAGCTGAAGGACGTGGCTAATATGTGGTACACTTAGTGGGAAGGGAGTAGAGGTGAGGTTGCGGAGCTTGCAACATTGGAGGAGTTTGAAGCCGTCTTCTTTGATCACTTTTTTCCTCAAGAGCTGAGGGAAACGAATGTAGATGAGTTCATGAATTTGACGCAGGGAAGGATGAATGTGAAGGAGTATAACCTTAAGTTTATCAAACTGTCAAGGTACGCTCCCAAGATAGCGAAAGATATGAGGCAGAAGATGAAGAGATTTGTGTCTGGCCTGGATAAACATGTGCAAAGAGAGTGTAAGGTTGCATTGCTGATTTCTGGAATAGACATCTCCAAACTTCTAGTGTATGCCCAGCAGACAGAGGAAGATAAAAGGAGGGATAGAGAAGAGCATATGAGCAGGAAAGCTAAGTCAGCAGGACATGAGTCTAGCCCACAGGGACATCATAGAGGTGACAAATCTTATTTTCAGAAGAGATCATCATATCCTGCACCATCAACAACAAGTGCACCCATATAGCCGACCAGGTATGAGCAGAAATCTCAGTTATCAGACTTTCAGGACCCGGGGTGCCCCATCTCAGGCCAGTGTGACCCAAGGTCTAAGGGGAAAGCCACCTTACAGCAAGTGTGGTAAACTTCATCTGGGTGAGTGCCATGTTGGAAAAGATGTGTGCTATACATGTGGTCAGACTGGTCATTTTAGTTACAAGTGTCCGAAGAGGAGGCGGGGTGAGGGGAGCAGCAGAGCTCAGTCTTCGACAGCACCCCCAGCGGGTAACCAGCAGAGGGGTACCACTACGGGTACAGGAGGCGGGATAAATCACTTTTATGCTATGGGTAACTGACAGGAGGCTGCAACAGATATTGTCATGGGTATGCTTCATGTATTTACTCATGATTGCTATCAATTGATTAATCCGGGTGCCACCTTATCTTTTGTAACTCCTTATATGGCTAGAAAGTTTGGTATTCTTCCTGAGTGTTTTCTTGAGCCCTTTTCTATCTCTACTCCTACTGGAGAGCCTATCTTAGCTGAGAGAGTTTACAGGGATTATGTGGTGTCTATCTATCATAAAGACACATTAGCTGATTTGGCAGAGTTGAAGATGGTTGATTTTGATGTAATAATGGGCATGGATTGACTTCATGCCTGTGATGCTTCTGTTGACTTTAGAACCCGGATGGTTAGGTTCCAATTTCCTAATAAGCCTGTATTAGAGTGGAAAGGGAGTTCATATCCTATCTTAGAGCTAGAAAGTTGATATCCAAGGGTTGTATTTACCACCTTGTGAGAGTAAAGTCTGATGATATTGAGTCTCCCACTCTTGAGTCAGTCCCGATAGTGAATGAGTTTCCTGAGGTCTTTCCTAATGATCTTCCCCGAGTCCCTCCTGATAGAGAGATTGACTTTGGGAATGATGTTCTTCCCGAGACCAAACCTATCTCAATCCCACCCTATATAATGGCTACCACAGAGTTAAAAGAATTGAAGGAGCAATTGAAAGATTTGTTAGAGAAAGGTTTCATAAGACCTAGTGTCTCACCTTGGGGTGTTCCCGTCCTATTTGTGTGTAAGAAAGATGGGTCTTTGAGGATTTGTACAGACTATCAGCAGTTGAATAAGGTTACCATAAAGAATAAGTATCCTCTTCCTAGAATAGATGATCTTTTTAGCCAGCTTCAGGGTGCTACTTATTTCTCCAAGATAAACCTCAGATCGGGTTACCATCAGTTGAAGGTGAGGGAAAGTGATATTCCAAAGACAACCTTTAGGACACGCTATGGCCACTTTGAGTTCTTGGTCATGTCCTTCGAGTTGACTAATGCACTTGCAGCTTTCATGAACTTGATGAATAGGGTATTCAGACCATATCTTAACATGTTCGTGATCGTGTTTATTGATGACATCCTAGTGTATTCGAGGAACGAAGAGGAGCATGTTAATCACCTAAGAGTGATTTTGCAAAAGATCATGAGTTGTATGTGAAATTCTCCAAGTGTGAGTTTTGGCTCAAGTCAGTGGCTTTCTTAGGCCATGTTGTTTCGGGAGATGGTATTCGGTGGATACTCAGAAGATTGAGGCGGTTAAGAATTGGCCAAGACCTACTTCTCCTACAGAAATAAGGAATTTCTTGGGTTTGGCCGAGTACTATTGTAGATTTATTGAAGGCTTCTCTTCTCTATCAGCACCATTGACTAAGCTGACTTAGAAGAAGGCCAAATTTAAGTGGTCTGAGGCATGTGAGAAAAGTTTCCAAGAGTTGAAAACTAGATTGACTACAGCATCAGTGTTGACCTTGCCAGATGGGATGGGCGACTTCATGATATATTGTGATGCATCCAGAGTGAGACTGGGTTGTGTACTTATGCAGAGGGGGAAGGTAATAACTTATGCTTCTAGACAACTTAAGGTCCATGAGAAGAATTATCCGACTCATGATCTTGTGTTGGTAGCGGTGGTGTTAGCACTTAAATTCTGGCGTCACTATATGTATGGAGTGCATATGGACATGTTCACTGACCACAAGAGTTTGCAGTATGTGTTCAGTCAGAAAGAGCTCAACCTGCGACAGAGGAGGTGACTAGAGTTATTCAAGGATTATGATATGAGCATCCTATACCACTCAGGTAAGATTAATATTGTTGTTGATGCTCTTAGCAGGATGTCCATGGGTAGCACTACTCATGTGGAGGAGGGGAAGAGGGATCCAGGGAGGTGCATAGATTGGCTCGATTGGGGTACATAGATTGACTCGATTAGGAGTGCAACTTGAGGAGAACTACGAAGGCGGGGTCAATGTTCGGAATGAGTCTACCTCATCCTTAGTGTTTGAAGTGAAGAAAAAGCAAGACTAAGACCCTGTCTTATTCCAATTGAAAGAAGCAGTTCACAAGCAAAAAGTGGTGGTTTTCTCCAAAGGGGGAGATGGGGTATTGAGATATCAAATGAGATTGAGCATACCTGATGTTGATGGTATTTGAGACAAAATCATGGCCAAGGCTCATAATACGAGATATTCTATTCATCCTGGCACCACTAAGATGCACCACGACTTGAGGAAAGTCTATTGGTGGAATGGGATGAAGAAAGACATTGCTGAATTATTTTCAAGTGTCCCAATTGCCAATAGGTTAAGGTTGAACATAGAAACCGTGTGGGTTAGCTCAGAACTTTGAAATTTCAGAGTGGAAATAGGAGGTGATCAACATGGACTTCATTACTGGCTTACCAAGATCTAGAAAGCAGCATGATTCGATATGGGTGATTATTGACGAGATGACTAAAGCAGCCCACTTTTTGGCGGTGAAGACAACTTACATGGCCAAGGAGTATGCCCGACTTTACATTCGGGAGATTGTGAGGATGCATGGGGTTCCTTTGTCTATCATCTCAGACAGAGAAGCTCAATTCACCTCTCGATTTTGGAGATCTTTCCAGAAGGGATTGGGCATGGAGGTAAATTTGAGTATCGCTTTTCACCCTCAGACAAACGGGCAGGCAGAACGCACTATTCAAACTTTGGAGGATATGTTGAGGGCATGTGTTATTGACTTCAAAGGAAACTGGGATGATCATTTACCATTGATTGAGTTAGCGTATAATAATAGCTATCATGCCAGCATTCAGATGGCCCTGTGTGATGCATTATACGGGAGAAGATGTAGATCCCCGATTGGCTGGTTCGAGGTAGGTGAAGCTGAGTTGATTGGGCCTAACCTCGTACACCAGTCTATGGGAGTCCTGGGAAGAGTATTAGCACCGAAATGGGTAAGAGTATGTCTGACTCATACCCATTAACTACATGGCTAGCATAAGAGAGGATTGGACTGTGAAAGCGGATGTTTTCCTTGTCCCAAAGAGGACTTGATAGACTTTTTGTATCACTACCAACTTATAGATAGTGGTTGTCGGTTATAGAAACTCCCAGATAGATTTCATGATGATAGAACTCCGATGTGATGTGAAGACTTGATGTTTGATAGCTAGTGAGGTGATAGGGTCTTGTCTCTTACATCTGAGGTAAGGCTGAGTGATTGTCGATGTGATGTGAATGTTTGATGTTTGACGGATAGTGAGGTGATAGAGTCTTGCCCTTTACGCTGAGGTGTGACTGAGTGACTGAGGAGTGATTGCATATTGTTTCTTTTTTGTTCTTTAGCCCGTTTTACATACAGTGCATTCCACGTACTAACGCCTTTCTGGAGCTGCATCATTTTATAATGCAGATACTATAGACCGAGGACTTCAACAGCCCGATTGTTGAGGTTCAAAGCTTTCCATTCCAGACAGTGATGAGTCCTCCCCTGTATTCGGAGGATATTTATTTTCTTGATTTGATAGTCTTTTACTTGATGTTTGGTAGCTATGGCCTATCATGGTACCGTCTCATACTATAGTATAGAGGCTTCATAGACATACATGTTGATGTTGATATCGGGGTTCTCTCTCCCTCTTCCCTTCTTTATATTGAGACTTCTGTTGTTTATTCTATTTCCTCATGATAGACGGATATTGATAGTGTGAGCCCACAGATATGATATTATTTATTTCATTATGTTATTTTCTTCCGCTAATGAATGGATTGAACGATGGCAACGAGACTAGGTGATTCGCTTGGGGACTAGCAATAGTCTTCGAGTACCAGTCACTCTAGGATACCCTCCCGGGGCATGACAAAAATGTAATAGAAAAATGGTTGTAATTAATAATAAGGGTAAATTAGGAACTAAGTGTAAAATTATCTTTTGATTTCATAAACTGAACAAGTATTATTGGACATCCTAAAATAGCTTAGTAAACAAGCAAAAATAGATGGATGGAGTATCTTTGAGTTAATATCTTTGAAAAATACAGTGAGTAGATATGTTTGGAACCCTATCAATTAAATGAACCCTCATGCTTAAGGTTCAAATCTCACTTAAAGTGTTAATTTTTAGCTTCTCTTAATTATTCTTTTTTATTTAATTTCGGCTTTGAGGAATCCAACCCAATATTTCACTTTCTTTTTAAAAAAAACGTAATGAAATAATATTAGACTATGTATTACTATTTCCTTTGAAAATTGTATGTTGTTAGTTTATTCGCGCATTTATACTTTTATATTTCGAACCTCCTGAGTTAAAATTCTAGATCTACCACTGGATAAGATGATAAACTTGATGTATCAATAATTATTTTTTTAATAAATATATCAAATCAAAATTTAACAACTAAATCTAAATAGAAAATATTAGAATAAGGAAATATTAAATAAAATATTAGAGATAGGTTAAATAAGTTTTAGGATTAAACAAATTCTTAATTTGCATGGAATTATGGTAACATAATTACAGAGCTGCTTTCTCAGTTGCTGTGGGAGTGAGTGAACCTCAATTACTGCCACTAGAACACAGAGAAGTGAATTCAATTGAAAAGAAAAAGGATATTTTTGTTGTTGGGATATTAATCATACCTTTGACTAATCGACATATAAAGTGGTCACTCATTACCCTCTCTTTGACTTTTACTCCGTTTATTTATTTATTTGTCTCAGTAATGCCAAATGCCAAAAAACAAACGCCTAAAAATGCGCACAATGGTAAAAAGCTTATAATATCTTTTATGTTAAATTTTGACTTTATTTTCGAGCACTATTTCCTTCAAAATAAAATTAACTTTTTTCTATTTACCAAACTCTTTAAACTATTCAGAACTATACCTTGAATACTACATGAAAACAAATTATACTATAATTGTCGCAATCAAGAATTAATATACACAGTAATTGATAAAATTATTTTACCAATTCTTACCACGAACAAAAAATTTAGTTACTTCAATAATACTAATCAAGAGAATACCCCTCCCCCCTCCCCCCTCCCCCCAAAAAAATAAAATAAAAAATTACTCAATACCTAATTATCAATTATAATATTTCAAAATAGATATATTTTATGTATGGTACTACATTAAATTATGTTATTCTTAATGTATGTAAAATAAGGTATGATACATAATTAGGATGCACATTTTAAAATTTTATTTTATTTAATGTAGGTTCTTCTATAAAGGAGATAATTAAACTTCACATTAGTAATAAATATAAATAAATATTTTATTTAATTTTAAAAAAAACCAAATTTCTTAGTATTAAACGATTTAGTAACTAAAAGCCTGAGTTTCAAATTCATAATTGAAATTTCTTTAACTATAATCAACAAATAAAATTATATACAGTTCTATAATGATTAGTGGATCGTTTATATACCACAATTTAAAAAGAAATAATTAATATAAGATTAACAACTCAGAATTTACTAGAGTGCGACTATAACATTATTGCATGACTATCTTAATTGTACTTAATTAAGATTGATATGTATAAATTATATAATTTTCATGATTTTTATGATATGTCGATGTTCATCATCTCAGTGTAAGAGCACAAGACTACAACAATAACAATAATGTATGACTCTCTTGGATCATTTTTAATTACAGTTAGCAATTATGCACTATATGATTTTTATAATGAGACAATGCCTCACATATTTAAAGAGTTTTAAATTTTGATTTTTGTTATTGAAATATTTTCAAAGTATATTAGAAGATTTATTTTAATACATAGCGTAAGCTTATTTTAACAAAATAATTGATAAAATACTTAAATAGATATCACATTAATAATAAAACATAAATAATGATTCACATGTTATCAAATAGGAAAAGATTATAACATTTTATAACTCTCTTAGATTGTTATTAGGCTCAATATATTTATGGGCTATATAAATTTTATGAGTTTTTTTAATATGTCGATGCGCCTATATATTCAAAATATGAGGTTTGACTGTCTTTAATAAAATATTTAAAATTATGTTTAAAAAATTATTTAAATATATAATTTAAAGTTACTTAAATATAATAATTAATTAAATTGCTTATAAAAAATTATTTAAATTGTTTAAGCAAAGTGGTTTCTGAGAAAAATCAATTAATGCAGAAAAACATAATTGAAGAAATTTGTCCAATTATAGTTTACGTATAGTTATTGGTCTAAGTAAAAAGAGTTGATGGTAATATTAAATTTTTTCTACGTAAATTAAAAAAATTATAAATTTTACTATTTTATCGCTTATTTTTCATAATATTAATTTGATTTCATTTATTTGTAACATTTCATATTTGTGTAAAAAAAATTAATATATGTCATATATAATTCATAGTAAATAAATTATCTAAATGTATTGAATTTTTTAGTTTAGCTACTAAAACTGAAGCACTAAGATTATTTAACCTACCTTACCTCAATTTTAATTTTTTTAATTTTTTAATTTTTAAATAATATTGTACACACCCATGAAAAACAAACATATTTGGCTATGATAAAAATGACATGTGTCTGTTTCAAGAGAAAGTATAATTGACTTGGTGGTTCTTTTTCCATATTTGAATATGGAATCACCAATAATTAATCACTAATCATTTTAAAATGTTTTAACAATACTTTCTCAGTCTCATATTAATTAAATTTGTAAACTTATGCACACATATTAAGAAAAAAATTCAAAGACAAAATTTACATTATATTTTTCACTATTGCCCTTTGTGAAAACATAAGTATGTAATTTAATTTATCTCTTAGAAAATATAAAACTTCAATAAATGAAAAGACAAATATGGAAAAAGTTTCAAACATTCTCTTTGAACTTTGAACAATTCAATTATTTTGAACATCAAAAAAAGCCTAAAAAATTCAATTAATTAAGACGGAGGGAGTATGAGTGAGGAGTATAATTAATTAATTAAAGATTAATGGCAAAATATTTTTTTAAAAAAATTACTTCACAAATTATTTTTTATTGGCCGAACGAGAGCAAGCAAACACATCAATATTAACTTATAAATAATTATGAAAAATGAGTTAAAAAGATTAAGAAATAATTGAGGAAGACTTTAAAAAATTTGACAATTGTGTGGGAATTGAATCAACAACCTTCCACATGTATGAGAGAGTTTCAAACATTTGACCAAACCAATTGCTTACATCATTACTTGCAAAACGACAAAACAAGTACCATAAAACAGGTAGATAACTGTCATTTCTTAAATAACATAATTAAATAAATATTAATAATATATACAAGAGCTCCAATTAGCATGAGCTCCATATATATTATTTTTATTTTAATTGATATAACATAGATAAAATTTAAAAAGATTAAATTTTAATTAGATTTTAAATATTTTAAATTATTAATTATTATGTTCATAGTACTTTTACATAATCTTTAGATGATATATGTTATTTTCTTTTTCCCAATTAATGCGGAAGTGATAGTATTTTGAGAGTCAACCAAATTTTTGTAGGTCCGTTAACTTTTTAAATTGTTAATACTGTGATTTACCTTATTCTTTTTATACTATTTTCAAATAATATATGTCACTTCCTATATCTCAATGTATGTGGCACTATTACAATTTTAAAAATTGATCAAACTTTTTATATGTGTTTTAAATATTTTAAATTGCTAATTGTTGTGATTTATAGTATCTTTTACATAGTTTTTAAATTTATTTACATATATTATTCCATTTGTTCTAATTCATGTGGCACAGATAGAATTTCAAGAGTCGGCCAGATTTTGTTCATATGATTTTTTGTTGTCTATGTTAAGTTGTTAATTATTGAAATTTGTAGTACTTTTTTGTTGTTTTCAAGTAATACTTATTACTTCTTTTGCCCATACTTATGTAGCATCGATAGAATTTCAAGAATTAACTGAGTTTTTATATATCTTTTTTAAATATTTTAAGTTGTTAGTTATCATAATTTATAATATTTTTAATATAATTATTAAATATATAAAAGACTAAAAGAATAAGACAAATAAATTAAAATGAAGAAAATATAAAAAAACTTCCAAATTATCCTTACATGTCAAAGAGGTATATTGTCTTGTTGCCAGCTTTGGCATGAACCCCCTGTTATAAGATAGGTAAAAAAATATGTTTTTAAAGCTTTTACGATTAGTTCAATATCGATAAATTTTTAAATAATAAAAAAGATATTAATTACTTCTTTCATTCATTTTTAGTTGTTGAATTTTTTTAAATTTGATCATTATTTTTACTTGTCATTTTTGACAAATCAAGGTAGGATAAGATGTTTTCCTATTATTCCCTCAATTTATTTTCATTGAGTTAATGACTTTGAAAAATATAGTGAGTAACTATGGTCGGGATCCTATCCTGTAATGACCCGCTAGGTCATTTTTGTGTACTGCAACCTTTTTGTTGTTTAGAGCATTCATATAGCAACTTCAAGTCATTTATGACCTACTGGTACTAATAGCTCGGTCGCTTAGTCATTCATTTTGATGTTTTGCAGTTTTCTATGTTTGAAGACCTTTATAACTTGAAAAATTAATTTCAGACTAAAATGTAAGTAAACATTAGAATGAAATTCTGATAGTTCCATCAACTTCGGAATGGACAAATTAGATTAGAAGTATGGTCAGCTCGAGTACCGAGGCTTTTGGTGCGAGTTTAAACCACATTTAGCATTTTAACCTTGACAATTGGTCAAAAGTTGACTTCATTCAACATTCTTGGAAAATGTGTCTGGATGAGAATTCTGACATCATTATTAGCTCTGGAACATCGAGTTTGGTCTAGAATGACCTTTTATTCGGTTCTCGAGGCTTTTGAACTCATTTTAAGCCTCTTAGTGAAATTTGAAATAGTCATGAGAGTAGGACCCACATCCAGTTGTAATGACCTCCTCTAGAAATTTTGACTGCTCCATTGTGTATGGCCTGACCCAATAATGTGAAGTATTATCCGCTCTTGGGCGTAGCCCATCATGGATTTGTCCTTTTGGGATCACTCTAAAAGGCGCCTCACAGTATATAGACTAGTCCTTTGCTTATATGCCCAACATAATTGAATCAACAACCTTCCACATGTATGAGAGAGTTTCAAACATTTGACCAAACCAATTGCTTACATCATTACTTGCAAAACGACAAAACAAGTACCATAATATATAGACTTAGAGTCCTCGCTGAGGTTTGCCCCCACCGCATGGGATTCGTCTAGACTCAGTACTAAGGTTTGCCCCACCTCACCAGGATTCACCTAAGTTCAGTTGAACTCTGATCCACATCAACAAGACTGACATAAGAGTGACTCTGATACCACCTGTAATGACCTGGCCCAACACTGTGAAGTATTGTCCGCTCTTGGGCCTAGCCCATCACGAATTTGTCCTTTTGGTCTCACTCTTAAAAGGCGGCTCACAGTATATAGACCAGTCCTTTACTTATATACCCAGTATCTCTTTTATCATGCCTTATCCCTTTGGGATCACCCCAAAAGGCACCTCACAGTATATAGACCAACCCTTTACTTATATACTCAATATCTCTCTTGTGTTTTGCGGATGTGGGACTTCTCATCTCAAGATAACATCACTTTGAGAACACACAAAATTTCAAGTTTTAAGCATAAAAAATGTTGTATTTTGACAGCATATCAATATATTTCTCAAGATAGGTAGTTACACATTGAGTCTGAAACATCGAATTTGATGAGGTAATATAGTCCATTTGTGTGCATAAAATTCTGAATGAATTATGAGTGTTCCGTCAAAAATTTCAAAGTTGGGAAAACTTAGCTTGTTTGAGGAGGTGGATTGTCATTATTTGCATTTTTATTCTTATTTCATTCTGATTTGGAGCTACTTTTATTGTGTTGTTTGCGTTATCTTGGGCTATCTTTCTTAGCCTTCTCTGGATCTCTGGGTCAAACGGAGTCAAGGGATTGCCTCGACTTCGCGTGTTGGGCATACACTACACCTGTACTCTGAAATAGAATAAATATAACAAAAAAACATAAAATGAGGGAAATAAAGATTAATTCTCGAACTACTCAAATTAAAAAGTCTAGCCGTATTCCCCGGCAACGGTGCCAAAATCTTGATGTCGCCTAAGCTACACCTCATTTTTTTAGGCTAAAGTGGTCATTGTCAAGATATATAATCTGACCGAGGTTAGGATCGATCCCACAGGGAATATGGTAGACTTAGAAGAATTCAAAGAAATTCGGGTGGATTAACCAACTTATTTTCCCGAGGGTGTGGGGGGAGGGGGGTCGTACAAATATGAAAAGTAATCCTAGGCTAAGACAAGTATAAAATTAGTATGAAGAGTTACTAGAGTATTGTGTTCCCTAACTCATTATTACTAGATAACTGAATTCTTTTTCAATGTGTAGCATGCAAAACAGTAAGTTAAGTTTATCAAATTCTTTGATCCAGGCGAGAGGCAAATTTCACTACGTTATTTGATCCATCCCCGCAGTGTGACATTACCTAACCCTTACCTATTGTTCCAGTAGAACCTCCCCTTGGCCCAGTTTGGTTGATTAGATGAGAAATATCAATTAGATCCTGTTAATTAATCTCTTTTCCTATTCATTACTTCCTTGATCTAGTCAGTAACATTAGGTGAGTTCTACTGTTTGTCACTGTTGAAAAGCGTTCAAACCAAAGAGAATTAATTAATACATGCATTCACACTTTTCAAGAATTACGAATTATTTGATTTTGCCTTGTTAGTTCTTCATGGTTCTCACAACCTTAGTTGTGAATTTAGCTACTTATGATTAGTTTAGATGTAAGATTTATGAATTTGAATAACATAATTGAGTACTTATACAAGAGAATTTAGAATAATAAATCCAAGCTCTTCATTAAGAATCTCAAGATTGAGTTAAAAGTAAGAAATAATATTTCACAAGAGTTTCTCTCAAGCTCTATACTGTACTCTGCTGTTCTATGATGTTCCTCTACTGTTTCTTATGAAAAATAACCTAAAAAACCTATTTATAGTGTTTAAAATACAAAACCAAAATGAATTAGGATAACTGAGTCCGAAGACTCTACGGGTAGTTCTACAAGCCATATAATATTTTACGGCCCACAGTCGGGCTTTCGTGCATTGCATCTTCAATTCTGAGGATAGCTTCTATGACACCCTTCTATGGCCGGGGGTTTCGTCTGATGACTTTTAAGTAACTCCTCACTTTTTGATCCTCAGGACACGACACCAAGTCTACGACTCATAAAATCTTCTACAACTTATTTGTATGTTCGTAGACTTAACTTCAAAAAGTCACTCTTCACTGAAGTTTTATACAAAACTAGGTTTACGGCCCATAAAAAGTCTCGTGAAACCTCATCTCCAGTAAAATCGCACACTTAGCCCAAAAATTATGGCAACCCTATAATCCTACAAAATAAACATAAAAACATATTAAATCTACTAACATCACTTTGAGAACACACAAAATTTCAAGTTTTAAGCATAAAAAATGTTGTATTTTGACAGCATATCAATATATTAGTTTATTCACGAGATGTAAAGGACCATGAAAACCATTTGAGGATTGTGTTGCAAACCTTATGAGATAGACAACTTTTTGCTAAATTTAACATGTGTGAATTTTTGCCAATAGAGGTGACTTTTCTTGGTCACATTATTTCGGGTGATGGTATTAAAGTTGATCCAAAGAAGATTGAGGCTGTGAAGATTAGCCTAGACTATTGTCTCCATCTGATATTAAGAGGTTCTTGGGTTTGGCCAGATATTACAAAAGGTTTGTTTAAAGAATTTCCTCTATTGCTTCTTTATTAACGAGGTTGACCTAAAAAAGATAAAATTCCAATGGTCCGATGAATGTGAAAAAAGTTTTCAATTGCTGAAGGTTCGTCTTACTTCGACTCCTATTTTGACAAGCTCAAAGGTCTAAATGATTTTATTGTGTATTTTGATGCCTCACATATAGGCCATGGTTGCATTTTGATACAACATGAAAAGGTCATTCTCTATGCTTGTGCATGAAAAAACTATTCGACACATGATCTTGAGTTGTTGACTGTTCTATTTGCATTGAAAATGTGGTGACATTATCTTTATAGGGTACATATTATTATATTCATCGATAATAAGAGTTTGCAATACATGTTTAGCCAAAGAGATTTAAATTTAAGACAAAGAAAGTGATTGGAATTATTGAAGGATTATGACATATGTGTGATGTATCATCCTGGTAAGGCTAATATTGTGGCCGATGCTTTGAGTATAGTATTTATGGGCAACATGGTACATGTTAAGAATGGGAATAAAGGAGTGGTCAAAGAATTGCATCGTTTGGCTCATTTGGGAGTGAGCTTGAGTAGCTTGAGTTATGGTGGTGTGTTGGTGTCCAATGGGGCAGAATCATCTTTGATGGAGTAAGTTAAAGCAAAACAAGACATGGACTCTATTTTGGTTGAATTGAAGAAACTAGTGGTTGATAAGAAGGTAGAAGTCGTCTAACAAGAGAGATGGAGTACTATATTATCAAGGGAGATTTTGTATGGCTAATATGGATGTCTTAAAGGAAAGGATACTTGATGAGGATCATAATTCTAAGTATTCTACTCATCCGGGATCCACCAAGATGTATAAAGATTTGAGAGAAGTGTGTTGGTGGAATGACATGAAGAAAGACATAGCAAAGTGTGTGATGGGGTATGCGAATTGTCAACAAGTGAAGGTGGAACACTAAAGATCCAGTGATTTGACTCAATACATTGAGATATCCACTTGAAAATGAAAAGAAGTGAACATGAACTTCATTATAGGTTTGCCAAGGATTAGAAAGTAATTTGATGCAATATGGGTGATTATGGATAGAATGACAAAAACAACCCACTTTTTGCCAGTTAAGACTTCTTATGATGCTGAAAACTATGCTAAGGTTTAGATCCAAGAATTGGTGAGGTTGCATTGAGTACCATTGTTCATTATGTCGGATAGGGCAATTTACTTCTCATTTTTGGAAGTCATTCCAAAAGGTCCTTGGTACAAAGGTGAAGTTAAGCACCATATTTCATCCTCAAATGGATGGACGAGACGAAAGGACAATACAAATTTTGGAATATATGTTGAGGGCTTTTGTGCTTGATTTCAAAGAAAGTTGGGATGATCACTTACCTCTTATTGAATTTGCTTATAACAACAGTTTCTATTCAACTATTGGTACGACCCCTTGAAGAATTGTATGGTAGACGGTACAGTGTAGATCACTGGTGAGATAGTTTGAAGTTAGAGAAATATCCTTAATTGGACCAGGTTTGGTACTTGGTGCCATGGAGAAGGTGAGAGCTATAAGGGAAAGACTGAAGCTACCCAAAGTCGTCAAAAGTCATATGTCGATATTAGAAGGAGAGAACCAGAGTTTAATGAAGGTGATTGGGTGTATTTGAAGATTTCCCCAATGAAAGGAGTGATTGTTTTGGTAAGAAAGACAAATTAAGTCCTAAATATGTAGGACCTTATAAGATAGTGAACAGAGTTAGGAAAGTAGCTTATGAGCTAGATTTACCTATAGAGATAGCTATGATTGATCTGGTGTTTCATGTATCAATGCTAAGGAAATTGAGGAATACAGAAGTGACATCCGTCAAAGTGTTATGGAGAAACCAACAAGTTGAGAGTGCTACTTGGGAGGCTGAAGCAGATATGATGAAATGATGCCCTTACCTCTTTTCTTCTATTCAAGCCTAAGGTGCCTAATATGATCTATTCCTTTAAAATCCTCATGAATACGTATCTCTTGATAAGTTACATGGATACACGATCATGAAACTATTTTTGAATGGTAGTTGATGCATAAATTTGGCGATTTTTGTGAAAATGATGATTAAGTTGCATTTTTCATATATGTGGTGATAATGACTATATTCCTACTCTATCCAAGGGTATTTCTTTCTCATTTGAGGATGAATGATCCCAAGGGAAAGATATTGTAACACCCTGCATGTTGTTAGCCTGGGAAGACTGAAAGACAAGAATATTGCTGATGGCTTGATCCTACGAGCCAGTCTACGGCCCGTAGAAGAAACCCTGAGTTGTAGGTGGCTCATGAAATGCACCCAGTGAAAATAGAAGGATCTGGAAGATAACTTACGTGTTATCGGGATGGACCGTATAAGGAACCATGGCTTGTCGCAGTGCTCGTAGAAAGTATCCATGAAGAATCTACATTCTTCTAAGTCTGGAACCACTTTACGAAAGGACTTACGCCCCGTAAGAGAATCCTCATGGGTCTTCCTACATGTTCGTAGGTTAGAAGCTGCAAATTTCATAAAATTAAATTTTGTGACACAAGGTTTTACAAACTGAAACACATACCGTATGTTGATGGACGACCCATGGAAAGTGTTCCGTGGACGAATCCAACAGATTTTAATAAAGGGAGTTTTTTATATTTTCAATCCGTCTTAAGCCCTAAACTACGTTGTTTTTGTTATCCTAACTGGCTTAACAGACTTAGCCCTTATAAATCATATTCCTAATTCATTCAAAGTCTTTAGTCCTCAAAATTCTCTCAAGGGTTCTCAATATTTCTTTCTCTAAATCAAGGGTTCCATTGAAGCTAAAACTTGAAGGTTTGACTAAGAATTTCTAGATTTTCTCTTTCAATTCTTAAGGATTCTACTTGAGATATGTAGATCTTCGTTCATAGATTAGTTTCATCCATGAAGCCCAATAAAAAATCTTCTTTTTATCAAAGTTTTATGATGATTTCCTATGGGCTTTTAAGCTATGATTCACAATGCATGTATTATGATTTTAATATGATGATTATGACTAATTATGCATGAATTATGATGAATTCCATGATGTATAAGATTTTCAAGAAAAAGTATGTGATTTCAAAGTATATATGATTAGGGCTTAATGACTTGATGTGAGTTCCTTTATCAATGATCCAATTTGATTCTAATTGCATATTTTCTCTATAAATCCTATTTAATTGCATGATTTTGGCTCACTTGTCCATGGACCCACACTTAGCCCTAGTCTCTTATAATGAAGTTATGAATTTTCATGATTATGATATCAAACATGTAAAAGCATGTTTTATGATAATGATGATGGTATGACAATGATAATGATGATACTATGATAAAGAGGGTGATGAAAACTCAAATGTTTGTGATGATAATGTTAAGGTGGGAATGTCTATCCACATCATAATGAAAAGTAAAGTAGATGGGCTATTCTTATGACAAGATATTTTATGAAAGATTATGATAATTATTTGAAAGCAGTGAAAGTATGATTTTAATAAAATATGAACTATGTTGAAAGTTATGTATATGGATAACTTATGTATTATGTGGGATATGATTTAGTACCAAATGAAATTGGAGGTGGACACTCAACCTAAGGGTTCATTAATGTAAAACCTACCTTTTCTCATGACTATGTGCCACCGTAGCGATGATAATTATGTGCCTATATGGTATTGCATTATTGGATCCACTTAAGTAAAGCATATGACAAAATAGGTGGGTTCCCGTAAAGTTCATGCATGTTAAAGCACTTACCAAAATGGAAAGGGTCCTGTAAGGTAAGGTATAGTCTAATTTGGAAAAGTAGGCTACTCTTTTACTCAGTATAGAGGCAACATTGGGATTCCATATAATTGTTCACATGGTCTTATATGTCGGTTATGATTTTGTTCCCACATATGTATGTTACGATTATGAATAGATGTAATAATACTTCTTCTCATGATTATTAAGCTAGCATGTTCATGCATATTGTGTCCTTATTCTATTGACTATGATTATGCATATTGATATTATTGTGATGTCTAATGATTCATGACATACCTACATACTTAGTACATTCCACTTATAATCACATACTTCTTTGCCTACATGATCTAACCATGTAGGGACAGACGATGAGGCGGTTATTCCATTACGTGGCTAGATTCAAATTCTGAGTTTGAAGACTTGATTGGTGAGTTCCCATGCTTCAGGAATGAGCCCCTTATGATGCTTTTTCATTTGAAACTTTATTATTTTCTTTTGATGTTTATCTTGAGGGTGAGCTAGTATGCTATGTTCTAGACTCGGCCAAGATATATGATGTAGTGCATGATTTAGATCTAGTGGATTGATGCATAATCCCTTATGGGAACTATAACATTCTTAGTATTGTATACTTTCGCTTGCTAACTCTGTTATATATGCTTATTTTACCTTATGAATGCTTATGATATGAACACGGAGCTTGGATGGAAGACCTTTGGGTGTTACATTCGCCGTGTTATAGCTAGGCTCTAGGTTCGGATCGTTACAACTCACATGCAGTTACACACTTCTTAGATAAGACATGATCTGATACCAATTGATAAATAAGAGGGTAGGGGTGAATTAAAATTTTCTTAGTCGACTACTCTGATAGGATAGTCAACAACCTGGCAAGTTAGTTTATGGATAAAAATAATAATAAAAAAGATAGAATAGTAAAAGAGGCTGAGAATTTTTACACCGCTTCGAATCACCAATATGGTGCCTTCTCTTGTCCCTTTGGATTACTAGAATTTTTGTTAGAGCTTCAATAAAGAATTGGTATTTTCAGACTTTGAACTTATTTTAGACCTATCTGATTCATA
>DF358823.1:106485-121025 GCA_000787875.1 Solanum virginianum | reverse complement strand
TATATATAAACAAAAGAGAATTTTCATCCCATCTATATGGCGCTCTAAATAAAGAACATTAATTAATTTCTTTTTTTTTTTTTTGCTTTTTTAATATTTCTGTTTTGACATTTGCTAAACAAAATTCAAAAGTCACGTCTCTTAAATTCTCACATTTCAACCTCTCTGTCCCTTAGTTGTATCTCTTCCTCTTTTCTTACTTTGAGAAAGCATCTTTTCCCTGTGTTATTTTTCTCCTTTTCCCCTCTTCCTCCCACTCACGAAAGCTAAATTTCTTATCCCTATTTTTAAAAAAAAAAAAAATCATTCATTTTATAGTTATTATACAACTCAGATTCAAACTTTTTAGCTATTTTATTGTCTCCTTACTAAATCAAGAAAGTTTTATCTGATACATATGTGCTTCTTAATTTTTTAAAATTCATCACCTACGAAATATATCAATGAGTATGGTGGCAGTAATTAACAAGTTTAGTAAAGAGATTCATGCTTGCAACAAAAGTGATGGCATCATCACGAAAGAAACAAAATATTCACATATTTTAATAAAGAACTATTACAAATATGGATCACATCACAGATATACATATTCTTCTACCAGATATTCTTTTAATAAGTCTATATATTTTTGTTATGTTGTCGATCATCTACTTTGTGACATTTAATTATTTTCAAATATATCTACTGAATGTTCATTTGACTTTTCTGCATAGTTAATGATCATGAGATAAGCTATTTATTTAATTATTGTAACACTCCATACGTGAAAAAGTTGGAAATAGAAAAATTGTAGAAATTTTTGGACTAGACTGGAATTATGAGCCCATCCACAACTCATGTTTTATTCCATGAGTCGTAGACAACCTTTATGGTTGAGCCCAAGACTGATGAAATTTTGAAATGTAGAAGTTATGTTCAAGAGGACTATGTATGGTCCGTAACTTAAATTACAGCTCGTAAATATGTGTCGTAGATAGAAATGCTGGGAACTAGAAATTTGGTTAAGTATGGATTGGAGGTACGAGAGGTCCTTATTCTAATGACCTTAACGATTATTATTGTAAATTTGATAAAAATTATCATTTTGCCCTTCCATTAGTGTCTCGGAACCTTATTTGAGCTATTTGTGTAGTTGGCAGTGGTATATTGTGGATACAAGAGGTATAATATGAGTTTGTATTTTTTGGAAGTTTAAACTGTTCAAAAAGTGAGTTTTTGTACAATTCATCATTTCAGACCTCAGAATGAAATTTCATTGATTCCATTAGTTCCCAAACATAGAAATTGGTCAAAGTGACAAAATCAGATTCGGAGTCCATAGGTGGAAATGAGGTAAAATGTAATGACCTGTTAGGTCATTTTAAGAATTAGTCCTCTTGATTTCCTAAAATATTTATCTCATAAAATCTTAAATGAAAATTTTGGACTATTTAATAACTACGCTTACTTAGTTTACGGGTAAATCTAGATAATCGATTTAATTGTGGACTAAATGTTAATTTAGTTAACATCCTATACCACCTATATATATATAATATGTACATTAGGGTAATATATATCACTTTTAGTAATTGATTTAATTAGAAAATAAAAAGAAGGAGAAGGGAGGGTTTGGAGTTTCGGCGTAACTTAGACGAAGAAAATTGAAGGGTAATAAAATTTAGGTAATTACTATATGTGATTAATGTATAAATCCAAAGTGATCTCTAGGTGTATGTGCAGGAAATAATAGTTTTTATTAACTAGATGGATTATATATTGTAGCAAATTATTTTCTAATGGGTGTGTACAAATTCAAACAAAAGAGGAAAAATAAAGAATATGGGTGGGGTTTGTGACGTGTGATCCCAGGGAGTAATTGTTTGCTTCACTTCCAGAAAGTGGCAATTGGAGTTAATGGCTAGCATTAGAAGATTAAGGTGCTGCACTATTATAATCGTCAAAATATAAGAGAATATATATATATATATTCTCTTATATTTTGACAATTATAATAGTAATAGGTAATTAGATATTAGATGTATCATCCTTTATAAACCTTTGGAGGAATTAAGATGGAACCTTATGCTTAAAATTTGAGAACTTGACTATAGATTTGTGTGGTTAGTTTCAAAAACCTTATTGTGATTACATGGTTGACTAGATTGTGGTACTTTGGATTCTATTCGGAAGGGAAAGGATCAAGTGTTTGATTGATCGTGATTTGTTTAAGGCAAGTGAACTTTCAAAATCTTGTAATTCTCGTGGAATTCTCAAATTATCCTTTCTTCTATGTATGATTCATGAAATATCTTTAATATTATAAAAATGAGGTGATTAAACGTAAATGTGAGTTGGTGTGGTGTTGTGACACTTGAATTGAAAATGTGGTTAAGTGATGAGAATTTTATTTTTGAGATATATTGTTGTGGCTAGTGATTATGAGTGGATTTATTTGTGGACTTCATCTCATATTTATTCATTCTATGTCACACATATTTGTATTGGTTCTGGATATTGATATGAGTGAGATGATAAAAATTGACCAAGATCTTTACCGGCCGAGATGTGATGCCGATCTCTTAGCCCTTGGTATCAAAATCACTATCAATTTTGATGATCTCACAAAGAAGAAAAGAAAGTTGAGCATTCTTAGCCCTTTGGTATTGAAATTACTACCAATTTTGATTCTTCGTGATTTGCTTAAACCACTGATAATGACAGGGAATATCGCAATTTGCTTAAATCATCAGTATTTTATCTTTAAAGATGAGCATATTTTGTGAGTAAAAGAGAGAATAATATGGATTCTGCTAGAAGACTTAGAGGAACTAGTTTTGATACACTTGCGCGTTGCATGTGAATGTGAAATCATGTAGTACATCTTTTAAAAATAATATTAATATTATTAAATAAGTAAACAATTATAAATAGAATAGTAAAGTATAGTTCCTATTAATAACAATTGTAAACTTTCTTATGATTATTAACTGTGTGCATTATGAAAATTGTTAAATCAATACCTAGAATATTTATATCTATCTATTTTCAATATAAAGCTAGCTATAGGTAATGTAATGAGGCACCTCTAAATGATCACCAATTAAATTTATTTGTTTTCTCCCCTTTTTTGTTTGATTTTTTGTCATTTTAAAATTAACTATGATACATAAACTAAAAAAAATTACTTTTATAATCTCTTAATTACACCTATTAAATATACCTTCTCCCCCTTTCTCTATAATTCATTGCTTAGTTAATGTTGTATTGTTGAAATAACTATTTTTAATATAATATAAATAAATATAAATGTAAAATATAGAAAATAAAGTGTTATTAGTCAAGGGTATTATAGTAAGTTAAAATCAAGTTAAAAAATATACAAATTTCACTAAACTTTGAACTCACTCAACAGCTACAAATCACACTTGAGTTTTCAAGAAGAGAAGAATAAAATATTTAGAAAATGTATAGTTTAAATATGTAAGAAAATCTTTTTATTTATAGACAACAAATGATGGTATGAACTGCTTATTGTACCTTACCATGAGAGTCACGACCTTTCTAAAAGGTTACAACTAATTGAAAAAGTCACAACTGTTCAAAAAAATTGATAATCCTTCAATGTAAAAGGGTGTCACGAGCCAAGCCTATGGCCTAGACGTGACACGACGAATGGAAACCCAAAGGGACCCTAAAAAAGCCATCTTAGCATATTATTCACACATTCTTAATCGCGAAAGCAAAGTAAACAACAATGAGAGATATAAACAAGGGAGTTCGGGACTAAGAGAAAGAGTTTAATAACCATAACGTATAAAAGAGTCAAGGTTCAAAGCATAAGTAAATCAATTGTTCCAACAACACCTCTAAACATAGATTGGAGCAAGGGTCAAGACACTTTCCGGGCTCACCCGCATAGTCTTAAGTGTTCAACATAAAGAAAACTCATCAAATAGTAAGAGTAGCATAGCTAGTGTCCCCAGACTTGAGGACTCACCAAAGCTTATCTTTCGGAAGTAATCTAGCCACGTGGAAGATGATCAATAGGTGCTCTGGTTCCTACATAGTAACATTATGTAGGCATAGAATATGTGTTAGCACGTTTGAATGTACTAAGCATGTACGTTGCAATGCAACAATACATAGGCAACACAGACAAGATGCATAATCATAAGCAAAGGACAATTATAGTATCAATATGACATGCATGATCAATGCTTGAGGTAGAACATGCTTGTAAATCATATAAACATGATATAAGGGCTGAAACTTAAGACTTGAAATCATAGAAGGGACTTAGTTTGCTATCTTAAGCTTGAATTAAGTGAAAGAGATATGGATATCGCCTCTTTATTCTGGCTCCCCATGTGACACTTTTGACTTGACGATTCTTCCAAAGGACCTTACGAGCATACCACCCCCGACAAGGTGATTGAGACTTGGCACCTTCTCAACAAGGTGATTGAGGCTTGACACCCCCTCAACAAGTAGATCAAGGCATAATACCTCATCGACAAAGCGATTGAGACTTGGCACCTTCTCAACAAGGTGATTGAGGCTTGACACCCCATTAACAAGGTGATTGAGGCATGATACCACAATGACAAAATGATTGAGACTTGGCACCCTCTCAACAAGGTGATTAAGGCTTGACTCCCTCTCAATAAGCTGATCAAGGCATGATACCCCCTCGATGAAGAGATTGAGACTTGACAACCTCTCAACAAGGTGATTGAGGCTTGGCACCCCCTCAACAAAGTGATTAAGATATGGCACCCTCTCAACAAGGTGATTGAGGCATGACACCCCCTCAACAAGGTAAGACCAACTTGCAACACCACAGACACTTTTTATTAATTCAACACATATATACATTCCTTTCATCATCATAAAGACACTCGACTCATAAGCTATGCAATATACCATCAATAGTTCAAGAATCCTTAACAAGGAATTTTATCAAACACTTGGCGGGTGTGTAATGTTAGTTTAAAATTATGCAATTTAAGAGTGAAATCATGTGAGAAAACTCAATGTAAATCAACCCACCAACATTTGGTAACACCCTCATGCAAGATACATCAAGATCCCTCATCAAATCACCCAATAGATCATAGTTTCATAACTCAAAACATGCATAGTTAATCACCAATTTATAAATATAGTCATAATCCATAACAAATAGTACCCATTAGTAATACAACTTGAAAACATGAAATTTATATAAAAGGAAGGTTGGGCATCATGGGTGAAAGGACCCAATGATTGAAACCCACAGACCTTAAACTTAGGTTTTCTTGGTGAAGTCTTGAAGGAGACTTGAAGAGAATATTTGAGATCCAAAGTTAGGTTTGAGACCTTTGAATTTTGAATGAAATATTTGGTTAAGTGTTGGACAGGATTTTGAGAGTGTCTTGAATGATATAGAGTTGAAAAATGGCTAAGTATATGTGGTTTTATGCATAGGTGGGCATGGGCCAAGACCTCAAAGCCTTAGGCCAAAATAAGAAAAATTGGGAACAAAATGCACTTATTCGCGCCCCTGGCAGGTCGCGGCCAAGGCGCTTCGCGGTCAAGGCGCGGATCCTTACTATTTTTCGTACAACAACAACAATAACAACATACCTAGTGAAATCCCACAGGTGGGGTCTGGGGAGGGTATAATATACGTAGACCTTACCATAACCTTATACAAGTAGAGAGGTTGTTTCCTGGAAATCCTCGTCTTAAAAATCCATAAGCAGAATAAACTAGATATGACAAAAAGGAAAGGAAAGGGAATAGAAATGGTGACTAATAACGAAAAGCACATAATAATATGTAACTACGATAAATTTAATATACATACGACTGATAAGGACAACACATGATATAACACATTGCTACTCTACTATACCCCAAAGCCAGACATCCACCTAACCTTACCAACCAATTATCCTGCTACTCTAATTCGTGACCTTCACTCCTTTCTATCGAAGATCATGTCCTCGGTGAGATCAAGTTTTGCCATATCCTTAATATTTTTTGTAAATTTTGGAAAATAAAATTTCGCTATAGTTGCTCTAAAATCGGGATTATATTCATTTCCCATTCAATTTTGTTCCTGATCATGAATATGCAATCAGATTTTTGATATCACACACGGATTTTGAGATATATGAAAATTACGATTATAGGCATTTTCAAGGCACATTTCCGAGGTATTTCCATATCTTCCCCTTGGGAACATTTATCCCTGAATGTCAAAGAAACGTATATAAGAGAAGTAATCATAGAGATTTCAGCCCAACATGAATGCAAAAAATACACGTAGACCTCACTTTCAAAAATCTCAACATGAATGTCAAAAATCATCATAATCTTGTCAATATAAACATGAATGCATGCAAATGATGTAAGGGTTAAACTTAAGACTTGAAATCATAGAAAGGACTTAATTTGCTATCTTAAGCTTGGATAAAATGAAAGAGGTATGGTTATCGTTTCTTCATGTCCGCTCTGGCTCCCCATGTGACACTTTTGACTTGACGATTCTTCCAAAGGACCTTGACGAACACAACCTCCTTACTAATCAACCTTTCCACCTATCCATCCAATATCTCCACCAGGACCTCCTATTAAGTCAACTCATCCTCCACAACACCCACAACCTCAAAGAGTTATATAACACTTGGGCCACCAACACACCTTCTCGACATAAATACATGAAAGACTAGTCAATCATATCTATTCCAATAGGCAACTCCAATTCATAAGCAACTTTATCAATCCTCCTCAACACTCTATAAGGACCCACAAATCTTAGGCTCAATTCCCTTTTCTTACCAAACTGGATCACACCCTTCAGGGGTAGGACTTTCAAGTGAACCCAATCAACAATACAAGCACACTTAAATTACCTTAGTACTGAAGGACACCATCTCCCCCTTGGGAGAAAACCTCTACTTCACCATCTTCCACTAAAACATCCAACTCTAGTAAGGCGGAATCAAGATCTTGCCTTAACTTGACCTTTGTAATCAAGGAAGATTCGGAACCATCAAAACCACTACACTACCATTCTCAAATTCATCCAACATCATTCCCAATCTAGCCAACCAGTGCACTTCTCTAACCACCTCTTCGTTACCCACAATTCACACTTATCACATCTAGCAAATAATCCCTCATCCCTCAAGATTTGTAACATCGCTCTCAAATGACTCACAAGCTCTTCTTTATTCCGAAAGTAAATTAATATACCATCCACAAAACTACCATACACATAACAAGGTAGGGTTTAAAGATTCTAATCATTAGATCCATAAACATAGCCGGTGCATTAGTTAACCAAATAACTCCACCACGACTAAAAATGTTCACTCCTAATCTGAAAAAATACCTAAGGATATCACCCTCCCTCACCCTCACTTGGGGACAAAAAAAATCGAACTGAATATTAATCTTAGAAAAATGACTAGCCCCTTGTAGTTGACCAAATAGGTCATCTATCCTTAACCATCATGTCACAACCTTACCGGTTCTATAAACATTAGAAGCATAATATGCATGTAACCACACCACCCCAAGACCTCCAAACCCACCATACCAAGTTCAATAAAATCACAAGACAAGACTTTATGTAATAAGAACATGGAACACTCCCCTATAGACTTTTTTTTAGCAATAATAGACTCATCAATGGGGTAGACTCCTAAGAGGTTCACATAGCAATTCGGGATACACATGAAACTTACTAGCAACAAAAGGAATAATGATAGAAATAGTGGCTCCCGGACCTATCAAAGCATGAACATAGAAAATAAAAAACCTTTAATATACCGGTAACAACATCTGGCACCTCATCTCCTCCTTGCCTCCCTTGAAGAGCATAGAACTAATTATGTCATGAAGTACTCTCTTGTTGGCCTTCTTGGGCCTTTTGACCACCATGACCATCTTTACCCCTTTTTCGAGCATATGGACAATCGATTAGCTTGTGACCCTCTTCACCACAACCATAACAAGCATTGGTTTTCCTCAAGCATGGGCCATCATGTTTCCTCCCACACTTTGAGCACCTAGGATGAGCCACTCCACCATTGTCACCTTCACATTGAACCCTTATTCTTCCTTCCTTTGAGGCCATTGAACAATCTCTCATCTTATGCCCAATACCGCTACACTTGAAAAAACTCTTAGTGCACACTAAACACTCCCCTTAATACTTCTTGCCACACCCTTGACTAATGACAAAATGAACCCTTTTCTTTGTGTACTTAGGCACCAGTAGTCTAGTAGAAGATGAAGCACCCTCAACTCGAGCTCTCTTAGCCATTCTCTTCCCCTTCTTGTCATTTGAGCTCTTAGGAGTCCCCTTTGATTGGTTGAGTTAGGTGGTCATAGCTTTGGCCAATATCCATAGAGCATTGCGAACCTCCACATTGAAAATGTTACCGTCCTGAATTGCTTGAGACATGTTCTGAAATGAAACACTTAAGAATCAGGAATAAGTCTTGGGGGTACTTAACTTTATCGCACGACATAAATCATGAAGAAGTGAAACATTTCCTAAAATGCCTCACAGCCTCTCATTCATAGTTGTGGCGCGCTTTACAACCATGAATAAGACTCTAAGCGACACGATGTGTTGGATTTCGAGGACTATTAACAACCTAGTCCTCTGATACCAAGTTTGTTACGACCCAACCATAGGGCTTGAACGGGACACGCTGAATGGGAACCCAGAGGGACCCTAAACAAGCTTCTTAGCATATCATTCACACATCCTTGATCGCAAAAGCAAAGTAAACAACAATGAGAGATATAAACAAGAGAGTTCTGGACTAAGAAAAAAAGTCTAATAACCATAACGTATAAAAGAGTCAAGGCTCAAAGCATAAGTACATTAATTATTCTAATAACACCTCTAAACATAGATTGGAGCGGGGGCCAAGACACTTTCTGGGCTCACCTCATAGTCTTAAGTGTTCAACATAAAGAAAAGACATCAAATAGTAAGAGTAACATAGCTAGTGTCCCCGGACTTGAGGACTCACCAAAGCTTGTCTTTCGGAAGGCAATCTAGCCAAGTGGAGGATGATCAATAGGTGCTCTGGTTCCTACATGGTAACATCAGGTAAACATAAAGTATGCATTAGCACGTTTAAATGTACTAAGTATGAGCATGCAATGCAACAAGACATAGACAACATAGACAAGATGCATAATCATAAGCAAAGGACAATTATAGTATCAATATGGCATGCATGACCAATGCTTGAGGTAAAACATGTTTGTAAATCATATAGCTTTCAAATATAGTTACATGCGTAGGAAGAGGCCATACCACATAGTCCAAGCATACCATTACTTGAACTCCAAGACATACCACTCCCTTGGAAGGTGATTGAGGTACATACCCCTCAATATGGTAATACGGGCATACCACCCCCCGATAAGGTGATTGAGACTTGACACCTTCTCAAAAAGATAATAGAGACATGATACCCTGTCGACAAGGCAATTGAGACTTAACACCCTCTCAATAAGGTGATTGAGGTTTGACACCCCATCAACAAGGTGATTGAGGCATAATACCCCCTTGACAAAGCGATTGAGACTTGACACCCTCTAAACAAGGTGATTGAGGCTTGACACGCCCTCAACAAGGTATTAGGACATGATACCCTCTCAACAAGGTGATTGAGGCATGACACTCCTCAACAAGGTGAGACCAACTTGCAACACCATAGACACTTTTCATGAATTTAACACATATATACATTCCTTTCATTATCATAAAGTCACTCGACTCATAAGCTATGCAATAGACCATCAATAGTTCAAGAATCCTTAACAAGACATTTTATCAAACACTTGGCAGGTGTGTAATTCTAGTTCAAAATCATGCAATTCAAGAGTGAAATCATGTGAGAAAACTCAATGTAAATCAACCACCAACATTTGGTATGCAAGATACATCAAGATCCCTCATTAAATCACCCAATAGATCATAGATTCATATTTCAAAACATGCATAGTTAATCAATAATTCTTAAAATTCTGACATAGTTTATAATCATAATCCATAATAATAGTACCCATAAGTAATACAATTTGAAAACATGTAATTTATATAAAAAGGAAGGTTGGGTACCATGGGTAAAAGGACCCAATGGTTGAAACCCATATTCTCAAACTTGGGTTTTCTTGGTGAAGTCTTGAAGGAAACTTGAAGTTTGAAGAGAATCCTTGAGATTCAAAGTTAGGCTTGAGCCCCTTGAAATTTGAATGGAATATTTGGTTAAGTGTTGGAGAGGGTTTTGAGAGTGTCTTGAATGATATAGAGTTGAAAAATGGCTACGTATAGGTGTTTTAATGCATAGGTGGGCATGGGCCCAAGACCCCAAAGCCTTAGGTCGAAATAAGAAAAACTGGGAACAAAATGCACTAATCCGCGCCAGGCGGCCAGGACACGGATCCTCACTGTTTTTCGTAAATTTTGAAAAATGAAATTTCACTATGGTTACTCTAAAATCGAGGTTATACCCATTTCCCACTCAATTTTGCCTCCTGATCACAAATATGAAGTCAAATTTTCTATATCACCCACATATTTTGAACTATATGAAAATTACGATTATGGGCATTTCCGAGGCACATTTCCGAAGCGTTTCAAAGGGTGTATGCTTTTAATATTATATATAATATAATTTAAATAACTATAATATAAAATATATATTAAATTGGATTTTTAAAGAGAAAAAGAGTTACAAAATTTAAAAAATATTGTAGTTTAAAAATGTGAGGGAACGCCTCTATTTAATAGCCGACAAATAGTTGTATAAAAAAGGTGCTTATTGTATGTGCCTTATCAAAAAAGTCAAAACCCTTTAAAAAAGTGGTAACCCTTTAGAAAGGTCACACAATCCTTCGAAAAAATCACAACCCTTCAATGTGAAAAAATGTCTAAGTTTAATATAATACTTAAAAGATAACAAAATAAATACAATATAAAATATAAAAGATATAACTAAATTGAGTGTTTTAAGAAGAAGAATAGAAAACTTAAAAAATTCAGTCTAAAAATGTGACAAAGCCCCACTAGTTATAACCAACAAAAGGTAGTATGAAAAAAAAAATACTTATTATGCGTTATTGAAAAAATCACAACTCTTTAGAAATGTGATAACTCATCAAAAAAGTCATAATTATTTGAAAAAATCACAAAAATCACAACCCTTCAATGTGAAATGTGTCTACTTTTAATATAATATAAATAAATAAATATAAAAGATATACTGCATTAAATGTTTGAAGTTGGGGGTATTATCGTAATTTAACATTCAACTAAAAGAGTTCATGCTTTTAGCATAAATAGATATGTATTTTTGGTAAAATGTCAACAGGATAAAATGATCATATACCCTTGAGATAATCCTATATTTATAAATATGTCATTGCTCGTCCAAGACTTTGACTTTTTTATATAATATAAATCTATATATATATATATACATATATGGGGTGTTTGGATTGATTTTTTTTTTTTGACGATTTAATTAAAGACATCAATGCAAAGAGGAGATTATTAATTTTGCCTGTATTTTAGTTCGTAACAAACATTTGCATAATCACAGAAAAGAAAACGGAGAAGAAACGAGGGGCAAAAGTGGAAAAAACCCGATTCAATACCCTTCACCGTCAAGTCCGCTTCGTTCAACTTCTTTGCCGTCCGCCGTCCGCCGTCCGCCGTCCGCCGTCCGCCGTCTGCCGTCCGCCGTCCGCCGTAATGGCTTGCCTGCAATATGGTAGGAACACTATCCGGCAACAGCTGAAGAATGTGAAAACTTCAACAACTATCTTCCGTAAGTGCGAAAGTGGAGAAGTACATTTACATCATCCATTACCTTGTCAGTCTTCAGTTCTAAATATTGATAATGCTCTAAATACAATTATGTAATTGCGAGAAATTTGACATGTTGGTTCTTTTATTCTCCCGTCCTGAATAAAATTTGAGTGTTTGAGATATCAATGTACCTTTGAGAGGAATTTAATATACCTTTTAATGAGCACACAAAATTTCCCTCTAGTAGCCTTGGAACTTGCTCCTGTTTATGTGCGTCATTTCTTTGAGTACAATTGCATAGCAGGTAAAACTTTTCTGCCATGCCATATTATTATAACATTAGCCAGTGTTGTCAAAGGGGCACTTAAGCCCTGCAACGAGGCTGTAAACATTTTGAGTGTTCCGCCTCGCACATAATGTGCTTCAGTGTCATTATGAAGGCTCTAAGACATACTTTTCCTTTCCAATGAAGCGACACTAAACACTTGATATTTCACTTTATCATAATTTTGTCAAATTATTTGTCTATATATTTGTTCATGCATATAATTATTAATCTTGGACTATACATATACATATATATTTGTATTTCTTCTCCATTTGCGTTTTTTTCAGTAAAGTGCATACTTTATTTGCTTTGCACTTAAGCCTCAATGACCCTAGAGCTTTTTTGCACTTTTCACTTTTGATAACACTGATATTAGCATAACCATACAAGTTTTTCTTCTGCGAACAGATAAAATACGCAAATTCGTTTCCAGTAGGAATTTGAATGACATTAGTTTTCACGCTTCCATTGTACTTATTGAGAAGGAGAAACTTTTTCAATACTTGTGCGTAGTTTTTTTCTAAAATATAATAGGGACAAGCATTTTCGGCTGCTTGTTATGTATATAGAAGAAAAAGTAGGATTAAATAACAGGGAACAGGTCAAAATAACTATACTATTGCCCTAATGATTTATGGCCTCTTGATCGCAAATGCGCATTTTTTCAGCTTCACCTTCACTTGGTGTTCACTTAATCTTTTTTTCTTTGATAAAGGTAACTTTGTATCCATATCAAAAGACTCATCAGGGAAGAATGATGAGGTGGGATTTACAATCTCTTGGGGGCATCATGGAAACCAAATAACCCCAAAAAAAATTCTTTGCAGTTGTCCTATGAAGTCCACTAGACTTTCTACCTACCCTACCGTGTCCTGTTTACACCGAAAATACAATAGACTCAAGTTCTTCTAGCAGTTGTTCTATGAAGTCCACTAGACTTTCTACCTACCCTACCGTGTCCTGTTTACACCGAAAATACAATAGACTCAAGTTCTTCATTTTGATCTTCTGAATGCTGCTAGCTTGCCCGTCGTAAGATCTTTCATTCCTTCTAAAGCGTCCACTAGATGGAAGCTGGAATACATTTCCACCATTCCTCTTTTGATCTTATGCTTCTGCCCATTCCTTACCATTGTTTCAGCATGTCCAAAGAAGTCCTGGGCATTATGCAGCTAACACCAAGTATATACATGAGAACATGTCCCACAGATTTACAGCTGTTTTGCAATGTAGAAGTAAGTGGTTGTTGACCTCTGCCTCTTTTTCACACATATAACACCTTGAGCAAATCTGTATGCTGCCTCTTTTTCACACATATAACACCTTGAGCAAATCTGTATGCCTCTTCTCTGTAACACTTCATGGGTTAAACAAGCTTTTATGATCACCAACCATGTGAAACATGACACCCTATGGGGGATATTGAACTTCCAGCTTAGCTTCCAAGGCCACTCCATTCTCGTAGTCTTGTTAGAGTTCATATTCCAGTAACATGATTTCGCAGTGAAGCTTCTTTTGTTGTGTAACTTTCATATTGGACTATCAGGTCTCTCTGAGACACTTGGGAATAAGTTCAAGACCTGCAACAATCCTGCTACTCTATTAATCTCCCAGTCATTCAGAGCGCTTCTGGAAATCAGGTCTCACCCCTGAGGGTTCCATACATGTTCCACTGTGGTCAACTGTTGTAGACTCAGAATAAGTAAGTCAGGGAATAAGGTTTTCTGGTTCCTATCCCCTATCCATTCTTCATTCCAGAAACTAGTTTTTACACCATCTCCAATTTTGAATGATATATTGGAGTAGAAAGGAAGCTATAGTCTTCTAATAGTTTTCCATACAGAACACCCAAAAACACCAATTACTTCCTCAGTGATCCAGTTACTTTGGAGACCATATTTTAGAGATGAATCTTCTCCATAATGCCATGCCTTCATTACACAACCTCCATGGCCACTTCTTCACTAAGCTAACATGCTGTACACTCAGCTTTTTGACTCGTATAGCCCCTTGATGTTTGCTTAGAGTCACATCATCCTATTTAACTAGATTATACCCATTCTTCTCTCTGTTCTCCTGCCATAGGATGACTATCCTTAGCTTGTTGATTTTCTTCTCTATGCTTATTGGAATTGGGAATAAACTCATCATATAAGCTGGGAGGGCATCCAATACTGATTTTATGAGAGTTAATTTGCCCCTCAGGGATAGGTATTGGCTCTTCCATCTTGTCAACTTTCTCTCACTTTTTTCCAGCACTTCACTCCATACTTCCATCTCTTTATTTTTTGCACCAAGAGGCATCCCAAGATATTTAGTTGGTAGAGAGACCATCTGGCAATCTAGGCTCTTAGCAAGTAGCTGCATATTGGTAACCTGGTTAACTGGATATAGACAGCT
>DF358823.1:60886-76841 GCA_000787875.1 Solanum virginianum | reverse complement strand
GAATGATAATCCTATTTCTTTGGACTTGACTATCAGGATAAGCAGAAAACATAGTTCGGCCCAAATATTTGGTCCATTTATCAGAGGTCTTCCTGTTACGGAAACTTACATAAATATGGTCATCTAGTTTACCAACATGGTCAAAGTAATACAATATCTATATATTTTGTGGAAAGTATATGTACAGTTTATACACTATCTATACCTTCCCCAATCTTAATGAACATATAGCAAACCAAGATTAGTAAGTCTATGAAAGTTTGCCATGGAGCAAGTGGTCAAAAGTTCAAAACCACACATTGGAGCTTCATTCCAAGGAATTGACAACACTATTAATTTCAGCATTGACATAATAATGCAAAAGCTCTGCTTGAACTCACTAAAAGCAGGTTTTATTATACATCCTCCTTCAAGGAAAGCTTGCACACAACTACAACTAAGAAAGCTTGACAAATTAGTTCTTTAAGTTACAACTGACGGGGGTGTCACAAAATGTAATTAAAACATCAAACAGATTTACATTTCTTCTAGAGCAAAGAGATTACTTGGAAATCTTAGTAGGCTACTAAACTACAGGGACATGTCGATGTGTTGAACTAAGAGCTCGCTTGACCTGCCAAATTTATTGGTAGTCCATCCTATGAGCCATCACCATCATTTTTTCTGCTTATATAAACCAGAATTCCTTCACATCTTAAACTCAACAGTCTAGAAGATCAGGCTGTGGATAGAACAGAACGCTCGTAAATTTCATATGGTCTCAGCTCACTTGAAGTGGCTTTGACAGTTTCTTCTGAAGCACCAAAACACAAGTACTGGTTCACCAAACTCTTGTTTCCTGTGATTTGTTTGTATATTGAATCTGATGATTTTGCTCGTACGTGATTAGAAGAAGAAGGTCTAGCAAGCTCATTCTCAATTTGGGTGGCCTTCTGTTGGTCCAACGAAGTGTGTGAAGACACTGATGAAACTGAGAATGAACTAGAGCAAGATGATCTACGACGGACACTAAGATGTGGTATAGCCAACATGACTCCATTTACTAGCCCTGACGCAAGTTTCTTTTTGGCTGTTGGACTTGGAAGGGTACTTCTAACAGAGAGTGTCCGCTTGTTGTTTGGAAGAGAGGACGGCTTGGAGAATCTCTGTCGAAGAGGAACTGGTGCTGCTTCTGAATTTCTAGCAGAAGTTTGATCCGCCACTTTCTTGAGCCTCTGAGTATCTCCTTTCCTCATTTTTGGCCAATGGAAAAAGCGCTTCAGCCTTTGTGCAGCATTATTTGCAGAATTGGTTTTACCCTCATTTCTAGGACACACGTTTTCAGTGCTCACATTGTGTTGACTCAGTTCAGTTGAGGTGCTCAGCTGCACGCTTTCATTGCCATCATGCTCAATGCCCGTGTATAAGAAGATTTCGGTGTCAGAGAGTCTGAAGGAAGTTCCAGGACTGCTACCTCCATGTTGCATTTTTAAATGGGATGCTACGACTCTCCTTGCTGAATAATCGTGTTGGCTAAAAATACCACCAGCAGAGATCAACTGTTTCGTGAGGAGTTCGGATGAAGCAGAACGTGGCCGTTGTCTAAGGATATCAAGTGGTGTCATTCCATCCTTATCACGAATATTGACATTAACAGAACGGACAGTCATTAGTAACTCCACAAGTTCAGAATGAATATTTCCAATGACAGCCAAGTGAAGTGCAGTTCTGCCATCCTTATTTTCAGCATTAACAATTTCTTCAATGTTGAAAAACTTTCCACAAACTAAAGAAGACAAAACAAGAAAAGATTGATACTGATGAGAGAGAATAAAGATTGAGCCCATCATTTGTCCACTAAAAAGGAAATTTTCTTACCAATAAGAAATGGCTTCTTACAATCAAAATGAAGAGAGATTCATGTATTTATGTACGCCTAATTTTCGTATTTCTCAAATAAACCAATGAGCTTGATGCAACAATTAAAGATTCAACAACAGCTAATTGGCCCCTAGAAGCAGCAATATGTAGTGCAGTGTTGCCTTGATTGTCTATGGAGTTAATAATATCATAATTTTTTATAAGATATTGGACAACCTGCAACCATGAACAGAATGATATTAGGCAGAAAAGAAGTCCAGACTGAATTAAGGAACGGCAAAACTACTACCCTAATTGCTAACACTAATATTATCTCTTTCAGATACTTTAGATTTCGAGATCACGATAGTTACAACATCTAAGCTTGCTCCAAGGTAGTCTTCAACATGAGAAACACAGAAAAAGGAGGTAACACCAAATCAGAGAAGAACCATTTATTATTAGATGATAATAGTATCCAAAAATCCATCTGATTTTTTTCTTATTTCTGTTTTACAGAATATGGACGAGTAAATCCTGACCAGTCTTTCCCAAGTCTCACATCAGGTGATAAACAAACATCTGTAAAAAGAAAAGTTAATTATCTCACCCTCTCGAGTATAGATCAAGTTATGATGGACAAAAGAAGAAAATTACAATTACCAAAGCCTTGATTCAAACGCTAGCAAAAAGTCATAGCAAGCCCAATAGCTACTTCTACTAGAAAAACAAGTAAGCATAAGACGTGGGGAGGAACGAATCTACTAGCCATATCATATATAATTTATCAAATCTCAAGACATTCAACCAATATCATAGACGTTCTTGAGAACTAGAATGCACCAATACTCAAAGAGGTCTCCAAAATGATCAAACTGGTAAGCAAGCAAGTCATACCTCAACCTGGCCCTTGCCAGCAGCTGCATGCAAGGGTGTTGCACCCTGAATGTCTCTATAAGCTAAGATATCATCACAGCATTCAGAAAGAAGCTCCTTCAGTACCTGCAGATTACCTCCTCTAGCAGCAGCATGAATTGCTCTATTCATCATCTCCCACTTATAAGCAGATGGAACATCACCAATGTGTTTATCCAGCTCACCACCATCACGCGATAGAAATCTCGGGCTTATAGCAAAATCAAACAGAACCCTGAAAAGATCAAAACTTTTACTCCTAGCAGCAGCATATAATACATCAGTGACACCGTATTCCCCTTCTCCAAACACCAAAAGTGGGTTTCTTTCAAGCAATTCTTGAACAAAAGCCAGGTCTCCAGCAGAGGCAGCAGTATATAAAAGCCATCCACCATAGCCAGCTTTGAGAAGTGAATTTTTCCCTTTCTTGGTGTCACATTCAAGCATCAGTTTTCTTGCAACTTGAGAGCGGCATCTAGCCACATCATCAAACTGCTCTTCATCATCCCAAACAGACTCAAGCCTTCGAATCCTACGGAGTGAAGTAAGCTTAATAAGATGATTTCCATCTAATCGAAGAAGCTCACGGACCAAATCATAATGACCATTAGCAGCTGCATAATCAATTGGTGAAGCATACCACCATTGATCCCCTGTGCTCTCCCACCGAAGAGGAAAATACGTTGGAGGCATTTTAACAAACAGAGAACTTGACCAACAAAGCTCAAATTTTACCAAACAGCTCTTTTCAACCACTTCCAGAGGGAAAATCAAAGATTCTGTAACAAGAAAACTTCACAGTGAACAATCGCAAAGAGATATGAATGGATGACATAAAGGAACTTGACCCACAAAACAACTATATACTAGTTAAAGATAATAATGAGTGATACTAAAATAGCTTGTGGATACATAATTTACGTATAATATGTACGTATAATCTTTGTATATGGACTAGAAAAAGTAAATCGATAAATGTATACTCAAAAGAGAAGAACTAATAGTAAAATGATAAGACATGTTAAAGCTTAGAGTACACACAATAATCAATAGTTGAAGTACCTTGAAGGAGACTGAATAACAACTAAACAATCAAAGAAAATAGTAGAAAAATGTGAAGAATAACAGGAGAAACACATGGAAAAACATGATTTAGTTGTAAAAAAGAGAAGACAAAACAAGAAAAGATTGATACTGATGAGAGAGAATAAAGATTGAGCCCATCATTTGTCCACTAAAAAGGAAATTTTCTTACCAATAAGAAATGGCTTCTTACAATCAAAATGAAGAGAGATTCATGTATTTATGTACGCCTAATTTTCGTATTAGATCAAGTAATTTACATTTAAGGTCATAAATTAAATTAAAAGACCTATAATTTAATGATACGATATATGTTAAAAAATTTAAAATACATATTTTATATTTATTAATTTGATACAAATATTGAATGCGATAGATCTTTCTCAATTATGTGAAAAAAGCTGATGATTCAGAAACAGCACGCAGAAGTGAAATGTAAGGCGCCAAAAATTATTCCGCTAAACGGTGGCAAATTCGTAATATATCCCTAAGTCAGGCCCCATTTTTAATTTCTTCCACGCCGGTATTATTTACTACTTTGAACAATATTAGTGCAGTAATTAATAAGTAATTAAGATGAGTAAATTTCAAAGGTTTCTTTCCAAATTATTCCTTCGTCCAACTTTAGTTTGGCACATGGATTAAGAAGTAGTAAATAATGAGGTAATTTTATCAAAGTATCCTTTGAATATAATAAATATTATGTCTTGAAAAATGTAATTAGGAAATGACTATAATTAATGATAAGGATAAATTATTAAGTAAGTGTAAAATTATCTCTTGATTTCATAAAGTGGACAAATATTATTGGACATCCCAAAATAGTACAGGGGCCAAGTAAAAATGAACAGAGGGAGTAGCAATTTTACATCCTCTGTCCATATTATTACTTCCTTCAGTCCCATATAGATAAATTATTGCATTTTTCAAGAGTTAATTTGACTAACTCTCAATTCTAAATTAAATTGTATTAATTTAATGTTTTTTTAAAAAATCTCATATCAACTAAAAGAGATCTATAACAATTAAAAAAAACGGAGGGGCAGTATCAATAATTCATTTATAGTGGACCTGGATTAATACATAATTTATATAATCAATGCACTAAAATTGAGTTTACGGCATTAATTGTTGGATGATCTGTCCTTATTTATTTGTGGCCATTTTTCTTTAAAGGTAAATTTTATTTGATTACTGGACACCAGGTGACCCCCTTAACCAAAAGTAGTTTCCCTTTGCATAGAAAGTGAAATTAGGTTCTCTTTTGCTTTTCTTTTAGGCAAATTACAGAGTTAAAATGAATAGAAATTTCTAAAGTAACTTTTTGGCATAATCACAAATGTGCAATTTTAATTACATCTCTCAATTGCTACTTTCAAACGTGAATCAAGTACAAAAATTGAAATTAATTCATTCAAGATAGTTCAACTTATTCCTCGATGTTAAGATAGAAACAAAAATGAACATCAATAATTCGCTTTGATAATCCGGAAGTAACATATGCACTTGCGATAGTAATTCTTACCAGCAGCTAATTAATAGCAAAATGGTAAAATTGAGACAAGAAAGGGACCAGCAAATAGCAATCCCAATCAAAACTCAAAAAAAGAAGAGATATGCCCATGTGAAAAAGCAGCTTTTTAATATGGCTTTTTTCCTGAAACTGAAAGGGGAGTGATCAAAAAGGAAAAAGATAGTTATATGGTTCTAGAAGTAATAATAATGCATGTGATTGCCCAAAATTTAGCTCAGTGCTTATTTTACTTTTTCTAATTTCAAGTCCTTTTCTGTCGACTGTTGCATTTTACAACTCCTTTCTCCATATATTCAGATAGAAAGCAACATCATAGCATGGACACAGACAAACAATGGAAAACACAACATAAGGCATGTCCGCCACCAAGAGGTTATGTTAAGAGTTATATGTAAAACAATAATACTGTCAAATGTGATTTTATAAGTAAAATTTTAAAAACATAAAATGGAATTCGGTGTTGAAACAGACACTTGTTTGACACAACAAACTAAAATGGCCCCTCTCAATAGTTTGGAGTGGTATATATGTATAGTTTGCTAGATCTTTGTGACGTCAAAAATACATTATCTATGCACAAACAACACAAATTTTACTAGTTTAGAGTTTAATTACATGTCTTTTCATAAGTTTTCAATGTTATCATTCGTGGTAGATTTCAGTCTCCGGTACATGTATCTGGAACTTGGCCCTATGGTACATGTATTCGGAACATCTAAATACATGTATACCCAATACATGAGGTCAAAAGTAGTTGTAAGTATCCCAGTAGATTTGCATGCATTTGGGATACACAAACTCTCATTCAAATTAGGGAGAATGACATATAGGTAGGTAGTTTTTTGCTGCAGAGAACCCTCCTGCTCACTTTTCTCCAATCTCGCTTGCCTGTCTTACTTACTATGTATCTATATTTAGAGTATATCTGGTAATATATGCGACTTAAAATCTACTATAAAATTAATAATCAATAGAACAACATATATTTCTTTTAAATTATAGGGAGAATTAGTAAAAATGATTGAAATATTCATATAATTAGCTAGTTGTCGCTCCAGAGAAATTTTCACATGTAATGCAACGACAAATTAATGTTACTGCGGCCCACCTTTGTTAAAATTGAAACCTTTTCACGACTAAACATTACCTACTGATTAATTGGTTACATAGAAACAGCAATACAATGATCAATCATCTGTAGGGAGAGCTCAGAATGTCAGATATGACTATCACCACGATGTTCAACATCATATATATCATTTCGAATTATATTTATTCAGATTAAATTTGTGACTTTGATGAAAATCCATATTTAAGTAAATTTAACAAATTAAAAATATGGATGCATTCAGAACTAGTAATAGAGTATTAATTCACCCCAACAAATATTTTCGTTATACAGTATTGGGTATCCTTGGGATATCTTCTTTGTTCTTTCATCTCCTATGGGCCTAAATCAAAAGCCCACACCATTTGCAGGCTCTTCTTAAATTTTGCACTTTTTTTTTCAGCAGATTAACTTGATGACCATACATAGTTCAATAAATTCTGCGCGTTCAGTGTGCTTGTGTTGGGGTGGGGGCAGTAGAGCATTAAAAACAGTATTAATTAGCAATCTAGTCAGACATCTAATCTAAATTCACGAAACAAGAATGGGATCATACCCTGTAGAAGAATGATGTTGGAGATTTTAGCTGAAAAATGCAAGCAAGAAGAATCACTGAACTTGGAACAGCATTTTATACTATTAGTATCGAGTAACCGGCAAGTCAAAACGTCAGACCAACAACTGTTTCATGGGTCTTTGAAAAACACATGCACATCAGCTACAGCAGACTTCTTTTTTGTTATAAGCAACAAGTTTGCTGTAGTATGGTTCGGGATAACCAACTATATAAACTATGCTCCAGATATACAGACGTAAAAGGAACACGCCCAGCAACAATGCTAAGGCTTCCATGCTGCTATCCTCCGGCTTGGAAAGAACAATAACAACCACGGACGAGCGAAGCCATAGAAGGACGTCATAACACTTCAAACCCATTGCAAGAGGAAGTGTGGAGTCAAGGCGTGTAGTTGCAGCTTATGTGAGAGAATACAGGGTATGCGAGAAGAACTGTGCCACGCCTTGGATCTGATTTCAAGCATGAGGGATCACTCAAAGATCAAATATGATCTTTTGTAAAATGCTGCAGTACTCTCCTCACCCTTCTCTTGAAGGCTTTGAAGTGCATTACGGGTGGCTCTGATGATGAAAACTTCACTTGCAACAGCAGATAATTCAGTTCCACAATAAGGACATAGAACACACTGGAACTGGATGCAAATGCATGTCACCACAAGATTTTTTCCCTTGTTCTTAATTGCTAGTGCACCAATGCAGGTGGTGTTCCTCTTCACCTCAACATTGATGCAAACTTTCTTCCTTCACTCCACCCACCAAGTGGTGTTTGCTTTCTGGATTTGTGGATGTAGTTGGTGATTGATGGCCTAGTCCAAATACAAACACAATTGCTGAGATCGTATAGCACAATCCAGCTAGATTTCCACCATAAATGTTGTTATTCGCCATTCACTGAACTTCCTTCTGTCAATCGCCTGGTAGGAATGGTTGTATTCAAACACATGCAATTCCACTGCCCTCTCAATCTCAACACTCGGTGTCACTGTAGTGGGAGTTGTGTATGAGCCAAACCTTCTGCGAGCCCCACCCTGCCTGCACTTCCTTCTTTTCACAATATCATTAATGACAAAAGCCTGCCTGGTAGGAGATGGATTTCACAGCTGCCATCTTTTTCCTTCCAATTCCACAATGATCAGATTCCAATGGCACCACCAACCAGTAGTTATAAAATACCCAAAACCTCCTTTTGATTTGATGCTTATAGGCAAAAGTAGCATTGCATACTGAACATTCTAGCCATAAAAGAAGAAATGGCAACTTGTCTGCTTATGAGGAACTTGCCTCTCTTGGTGTTCAAAAAATTCCTGCCAGCAATCTATACAAAGCAAGTCGAAATTGAATAATTCATGATATGGACAATTATTTAAGCACCGCCCACAGTTGATGCAACGTTTAATGCAGATAGTACAAGCTCTGCATAACTGAGCAGTAGATTTCTTCTTTAGGCAACTTTCTGAGGGGCAATCGTAGACTACTCTAAGCTGCTGGCATTTCGGGCATATTTCAATATCAATAGTGTAATCATCATCAGAAGACACAGATAACTGGCCACCTTGGAGAAACCGTGGTTTACGAGTAGATGGCCGCTTGCTGCTATCAACACCTAACAAGACCTTGAACTCTTCAAAGTGTTGATGTGTCATACCAAATATTCCATTAACCCCAAGGTACTTAAGTCTGGGTTTTCCTGCAGACTTTAAGACCTTTAAGTTCCAGAGAATACCATCAGCTGTGAGTCTCCCACATTCTGGGACACTAAGCTGCATCGATAAAAGTAAATACATGACATCAGAAAATAAAATAAGAATAAATAAATGAAACATTATTTTTAAAAAAACTAGGAAATGAAGAATATACTGACATTCACAGACTTTGATGAACTTCCTGAAAAGGCAAAGCCAAGGGGAATGATAGAGCATATTTTGATGGGTAAACTAAGGAAATGATAGTTAGACATGATATCTCACTATTTCTATCACAACCCATTAAATTTCTGCGCATAATCTACATCACTAAAATCTATAAAGATAGCCCAACCTCCAAGAATAGATCTACTGGTACAATCTAAAAGTCAAGAATTGCCTCATTGCAGCAATATAAGGCTAACTATGTCCTTTTCACTACACCCATTCTCTTGTTTTCCAATACAAAATGTCCAGAGCTTCAAATTCTGCTAAAAAAAACACCTATATAACTTTTTTTCACTTGATAACTTCAGCAATACATGTTTTATTTTTCAGCAGTACATATTTAAATGAAGAATTATAATATCTTTTCAAAAAATATGAACAACTACATAAGTGCATTGTAGAGGCAGTATTAGATGTGATAGATGCCATAATGTAGAGTAGCATGAGCACTCAAAAGGGAAGAAACAAAGGAATTCAACGGTGAGGGGTCCTGATATCCACCGTTGCAGATAGGGTTATGTACTACATTACAAATGAAATACTGTCACATTTAGCCAAGTCCAATCAATAACATTTTTTGAACAAAACTGACACCTTGAAAAATTGCTAAGGCAAATAAGATGAGAGTACAACAAGTAATAGAGCAATAATAAGAATACCAATCCGTATGCTATGCAAGTATTACATTCATTATCAAACAATATGAATCTCGCTATGTCTACTTTTAGTAACACATGATAACATCGTATAAAAAACTAGAATAAGTTAAAGTAACACACATAGTTAGGTAAGCATCAAAAGAGAATAGATGACCTTTTTCAGGTTAGGATTCCTTTCAAACACACAATTCAAACTACCATCAGTGATCCTTGGGCAATGCACAAGACTCAGAGAATGAAGATGGCCTTGAGCCCTGTCCGTCAACTTTATAAGAATGTCATCTGTGATCTTATTACTCAATGGATGACCAACGTGAATATTTCTCCACAGAAGTGGATCACTACGCACCACATCTCTTAAAGCTTTGCAAACCCTTTCAATAGAAAGAAGGTCCCTCAAGCCAAGATAATTAAGGGCCAAACACAGCGCATCTGACGGAGCGCCTTGATCTCCATCACAATGATCATTCATGCCCCACTGATCTTCATGAGCTGCATCTCTAAAAACCCAACAACTGGAATTTATAACATCCTCCATCTCAACGTCCATATCCTGGTGAATTCTCATAGCCCCTTTTAGAACAATATTAAATTCCGAATACAAATGAACATCAAGCTCAATCTCATCTGTACAGAAACCAAGATCTTTTAACCCAAAATCCTTGTTAATACCCTCTAACCAACCAGTGATGGCTGTAACTTTGGTACTAATATCCATATCAAAAGGATCCTGTGGCAACAGATCAACAATATCATCAGAACCCATCTTTGTGTTTTCAACTTTGTGGTCTTGAAAGTTACTGTTTTCACAATTCAAATCCCAAAAATCACTAATATCATTAGAAACCATCTCAGTTTGTCCAGATTTGCGATCATCAAATTTGTCAATTTCACGATTCAAACCCCAAAAATCACCAAATCGATCAAGCCTCTGATTTGAGCATTCCATGTCGAAATAGCTATTATCAAACTTAGTCCCGTCTAAAAAATTTTCTTCTCCATTCAAGTCCATAGCCGCCTACCCTAAATATGACCCCCAATTCCCCAAGAAGGAAAACAAAAAAGGCCGTGCCCTAGGCGCAGAACGTATTGAACAAGAAAACCCTCAATTCTCGAATGCAGACTAAAACAAACGCACCCAAAGATTTCACGGAGTTTCCTGTGAAGCGCCGAAAAGGGCCGAGCAAAAATTCCCCAAATTGTTCCAATCGATCAAGCAAAATTCACCCGAATCGAACCCCACCTACCGATTTTAAACAGTAATCAATAGAAAGAACGAACCCCAAGCTACTACGGAAACATATTTTACGGTGTATTACACGAAGAGAGAAATTCAATAAGAATAAGAATCGGAGAAGGGAGCGGTGATGAAAAAAGGAATCTAACAATCCGAAGAAAGAAATAAAATGGAAATTGCAAGGTGGAGTGGTGCCTTTGGCGCAATTATGTACAATAAAAACCTAGCAATGTGTCTATGTATAGGCATTCCTGTATCTACATACTCGAATCGCTAATTTCGGTGAAAGAGAGAGAAACAAGACCCTTTTTGTATATGTGTCTCTCTAAACTATCGGTGTCGATTGGTAGAGCGATTGATGTGGCGCGAGAGACTTGTTCTTTCGTGTTTGCCTCCTTATAAATTAGGTTACAGATTGGGCTTCCTTGGGCTTGGGTTTCTTTATCGGGTTTTGTTATGATTTTAAAATATATTTACTTCAAATAAATATAAATTTGAAACATAAATTTTGTATATCATCAAATAAACTCAAATTTTGAAAAATAAGAGTTACCACATATCTATATTTTATTGTAGAAAAAGGTTACAAAATAAGGATAGATTCAATCCTGTCTCATTCACTTTCATCTCTAAATAAATTTTATATTTACTAAATAATAAAATATAAGAGAAATAGATTAAAAATATCGAAGTTTTGACTCATTATATCGAACAATATTAATGAATCATTGATTCAACTATGCATAAGTAACCGAATCAAGAAATAACATGCATGATTAGAGGAATACTTTTTATTTTCTTTTTAAATTTTGATGCCCGGGGAATCGATGGTGAGAATAAAATATAAAGTTACCGTAAAGACCTTCTTTTAAAAAAATTGAAATACTCATTCTTTAAAATGCATGTTCAATTTATTTAAATTTTTTTAATATGTTTTCAAAAAGAAAAAAAATCAAACATCTAATTTATTTTAGATAAGCTGAGATTTGAAACATAAGTTTCATATATCATTCGATAAAATTATCAATATATCAAAACAACAACAAATCTAACAAACTCATCTAACACTTTTATTTTTTTTTTTTTTTAAATTTATGTCTAGGTTTCACTTACATGCTCAAATTAGTTAAAATTTTAATTGTGTGTGTTTGAATTTTATTTTTATTTTTTTGTCAAATATAAGAGAAATAGACGAAACACATCAAAGTTTTGACTCATTATTAACATGCCAATATTGATGAGTCACTAATTCAACTGTCCATTAATCATGGGATCAAGAAATACCATGACTGGAGGAATACTTTTATTTCCTTATTAGTTTTATATGCCTAGAGAATCTATGATAAGAAGAAGATCAAAGTCATCTTTAAAAAAAAATGTAATATTCATTCTCTGCACAAGTGGGGTAAAAACTTGGCTTCCAAGGTGTTCTTTCCTTGACAATGTCACCACTCACACACTTGCTTTCTTAATGGAGTAGTTCACAAAACTACTTTTGGAGAAAAAAGGGATGGAATAACGGTCAAACAAGAAAAAGAAAGAAAACTAATAAATGGTCTTGAAAATAAGTATGGATTCCTCACGCCTCTTTGACCATTAGCCTGATTGTCACTGTCTTTAAAGAGTTGAATAGGTGACACATTATTATGAAATGTTTACACACTATATTCACTCGTTATATTACCAAATTGTGTCAAATATACCTCCCATCACAAGACTGATTTTGTACCTAAGTAACTACATGAATCATCATCACACATTTTGCTTTGTGGGCGAGTACGTCTCGATATACTGTGTCGAACACTTACTAAGATTGTCTACGCGTGTGTTTGGGGGGTGGAGATTAGGAGAAACCCAAGGAATATTCAGATACTCTCATTTATTAGCTTAAAAAAAGATGGAGATTATTACATGCAAATATATTTGTTAATTCTCAATGAGTTTGCACATAGGCAGGATACTACGTAGCAAAAGGTAACACTCATCTGCAAACTTATAGTGTGGGAGGGATCCATATATAGCCATGAGTTTGAACGTAACCGGCATTTCGCAACAACTCATCTGCTTCGGCAGGGCCTCTACTGCCTGGCTTGTATGGAATTGGCTTCATCTCTCCATTGTCAATTCTATGCAAAAGAGGGGTAAAAATCTCCCAAGCCGCCTATATTTAACAGAATAAGAGTTACCAACAATTGTGTTTATGTGACGGGTACAATATATATAACAAAAAGAAAATGCACTGCGTACCTTGAGTTCATCCCTACGCACAAAATGCTGCTGATCCCCTCTTATTCTGTGAAATAAGAAAACATTGTTAGCACACTATGTTATCTGCCAGAATGTGTAATGCAAGAATCAAAACAAGTCAAAACTGAGGACATGCACAAAGGGTAAGAAGCATACGTATCGAGAATCAGACGCTCATAAGCCTCTGGAATAACAACCCCTTGGTAACGCTGCCTATATGACAGGTCTAATTCACTTTGAACGGCTGACATGTCAAGCCCAGGCTTCTTGACCTGCACAAGAGAAACAAAAAATGTGTAACCAATGAGCATCAACAGAAGAGGTGTTCTTTTTCTTCTCATCTTCCCTTGAAATGAACGACAAAATAAATAGGTGAACCTTCCTATTCTCTTAAATATAGTTACCGAACAAAATAGCCGCTCCTTTCACTGTCTCAACCTTTCTTACATTGTAATTTGAATACTTCATGGCCATGGCAGCCCTGAAGCTATTTGATGAATCACCAAACTAGTAGCTAGAACAGAATAAGTAGCACGTAATTATTCTTACCGTAAGCTTCATGTACATGGCTTCTGAAGGTTGGAGGCGTATCACAAACTCGTTTCTCCCCTGCTTTTGACCTGTTTAATATGTCACAAAGGTATTTTTTCATCATTGAACTTGACTGAAAATCTGATACACAGCAATAAAGTCACAAAGGGAACAAGTAGATGACCAAGTAGGTGAAGTTTCATATAATGCATAAAGAGTTGATGGAACACCATAAATGAAATCATGGTATTAAATGGCCTAGCAACTGAACTTCAATTGGGAGAATTAAAAGCAGCAACTATGATTTAACCTATGAATATCAAAGCTCTATCCCGAGCTTGCGATACTATCAACTTGCAGCCTCCTTGACAACTAACTTTAAAGCTCCAGCCCTTTGTAGAAACATCTTTTAAGATAAGCTCCTTTACAGAAATACTGAAAGGAGCTAACTATTCAAGTGGAAAAGCTCCCCCATATTCATGCATATAAATTGTCTATGGAAGAGAGTTCATTTTTTAAGTTTCAACTACCTCTCATAATTAAATAGCATGCTTCACAAACGAAATCAAAGAGCAGGTGATTTTTATATGAAAGAGGAACAGTAACCCAAGTTTGCATCACTTCTTGAGATGCCTCCACATATCAACCAGAAGTAGCTCTGTTTCTGGCTCAAGTAAATTGATACATGCTAGTGGTGATGCATTTGGCTAGTATAAGTGATGAATTTGATAGTCTATGTAACAGGTGCTAAAATCAAATATGTAGAGAATTGTTAGAAAGTAGGACAAAAATGATAGCATACTTAGAAAGATCCAGACGCATACATCTAAATATATCACCAGGAACATCCTTAAACTGCACTCGTATTTCTGCCTTTCTTGAATTTAGTGCTTTTCCAGCCTTCATTATAAAGGGTACACCTGCAGCAGGTAAGAAATGTACGCATAAGTTGCCCAAAATACAGATAAGAGGGAGTAGCCAAAGTTCACCTCTGAAACAACAGATAAAAAGCAGTCTATGGCTGGCTGGGATTAAACATTAAAATTCTAGTTTTAAAACTTCTGAAATTCTTATCTAACCTTCCCATCTTTCATTGTGTATGCGTAAAACCATAGTTGCAAAAGTAGGAGTATTTGAGTTGTCAGGAACCGTTGGGTCATCCTTATAGCCTTCATATTGTCCAAGAACAACCTCTTCATCTTGAATCGGAAGCATTGATTGAAGAACCTTCATGGATAAGAAAACAAATAAGTCAAACACACACAATTCAGTGAAAATGGAGTACTGGTTCTTCAAGTCATTTATTTAAATTCTAAGCCAGATAAACACAATTCTGTGGAATGGGGCATTAGTTTTTCCCATCATTTATTTTAATTCCTTGTAGACCTCAGATTCAGCTAACTAATTCTCAGATGGAAAGAAGAGAGAGCACATAGTAGTTACAGTGATTTATCTTATCTTATTTTATCCCACAAAGATGAAAACAAACCACATTGAGTTTGTCGCTGTGTTAACCTGATACATACCTTAACTTTCTCATCACGAATGTGTTCGGGCTTCAGGGAAACAGGCTTCTCCATGGCAACAAGGCAAAGGACCTGCAGATGGCAAGATAACTAATGGTAAGAATTAACATAGTCAAGCATAGTACAGAGTTCAACTGTTCAATGGTTAGAGAATACCAGACTAGCAGGAAAGAATGGGTGAAGAATGTAATCCACCCCCACCCCCAGCCCCGATGTTCTGAATTAATACAAATATGAGCCTACACAAGGAAATAGTTGCATCTATCAAAAGTTTAATATGTTAATGGATTTTCCAGATTTTAATGAATGGGCAGAGGCAGTGGTTCTATCACAATCCTGATACGTAATCAAGAAATGGCTTCTTATAATCTACTTCCAGGAGAGAACCTGTGAAGTAAAGTAAACCCCACATTTCGAGTTTCTACCTAACAAAGATATTGATATGATGATTCAAAAATGACTGTTACACCCCAATCCCAAATAAGTTTGAAGTCAGCTATATGAACCCTCACCGACCATGCTACTCCATTTAGACTCATCTCAGGCCAATACTATAGGAGTAAAAGATAATATAAAAAGTAGATTGCACTTATTAGCTTTAAAGTCGGAATAATTATGGGTCACCTGCAATAGATGGTTCTGAATAATGTCGCGTATAATCCTGCAAAATGGATGAAAGGATAAGGTTAATTATTACAAAAATGTTTAAAATGCAGCTTATTAAAGTACGGAGAAGGCAATTTATAGGCTTCATTTAGGAACATCTGCTAAGACAATATCTGATCCTTCA
>DF358823.1:45018-60827 GCA_000787875.1 Solanum virginianum | reverse complement strand
TGATCCTTCAAGTTAGGAAGCAGAAGCCACTGCTTTCAAGAAAAAAGAAATAGCAAGTTCAACTAGAAGTTGGATATGCCTTCTTTCTGGTTACCAAATCATGTTACATTGGCATAAAAAATCAGTAAACCTGCTAAAAACCAGAGGAACCTGTGAATTAGTCTATATCCAACAACTTCAATCTGGCTGGCTTTGTTGTTCAACTCAATACCACTCTCCAAGAGAACAACAAGTAGACCATCTCCGTAATCCACATCATAACACAACCCATATGAACAGTGTGCCAATCTACTTACCAATTTAGTGAATAGCTAAATTTTGAGAACATCATTCAACATATTGTGGTGGAATTTCTGTTCTTTTTCTGCCTCCAGCAGGTCATTCTACTAGCTAACCTGAGCTCATAGGCATTCGACAACTACTCTAGTCATCAATCATCTAGCATTCAATATTATTATATTTCAAAGGATTATATTGGAGATAGAATATCTTCAAAATCCAACAATAAGAAAAGGTGCAGACAAAAAAATGTTAGTATACCCATATTCATCAAAATATCCACCACGACCTTCAGTTCCAAAGTCCTCTCTAAAGACAATCTGCAAAAGTGGAGAACCAAAGTGACCATTTGGAACGAAAAAGAGAAAGGACAAGAGGAAATTAATGAGGTAAGTTAGCTGATATCCATATCTAAACATTGATCAAATATTGACTACTGAGATTTCACTTCATGATCTCAGCCGTCGTATTGGATCATCATGTTGTTCAGTTGTTCTTCTCCATACATCAGATAGTAACAAGACACTTAACCACCAGGTAAGGTGTTCGATTATTCCCTCATTAGGATTTGTGAGAGGCATTAATTGGAGGTAGTTCTGAATAGTTCAAGAACTTGACCCTAAAATAACATGCTAAGCAAACCCGACAACTCAAGTGGTGCAGATATATCTCGTTATACGCTTAGAAGTCAGAGGAAGGCCTCCTCTCCTACCCTGTAGGCAGATGCACCTTTCATCTTTTCATTATCAGTGTGATATGAGTATCTAAGTTGTTTTAATTTGTAATGATTTCAAATATGATACTGATGAGAAAAGCAGTAAAGATTAAGTGTTCAAGTATTGATTGCTATAACCTTAAAGGTGGAAGATTGTCCTACTCTGCTATATGACTAGAAATAAGTATTGTACCAAGTATCTTAAAGGGAGAAATGTACCTGTATATTATCAATGTTGTCACGATTCCAGAGCGGCATGAAGAAGCGATTAGCAAAACGCAGCACCAACTGCAGTAGATTCATACAAATTGAGATAAATGCACGTACTCATATGAACTCATACTCAACAAAATAGTGTGTTTGGGGAAGTACCAAATTCTGAACCAACTCCTTCCCCAAATAATGGTCAATACGATAAATTTGGGGTTCGTCAAATAGTTCTCCGATCTGGGAACTTAGTTGCTCAGCTGATGCTAAATCCTTGCCGAAGGGCTTCTCAACAACAACGCGCGTCCAACCGCCAAGATCAGCTGGATAGTGCAAGAAAACCTTTAACAATTTCTGTTGAGCACCCACAAACATTGCAAGCAGAAATAAAAACAGCTGCACACAATCTGACCAAGTACAGTGACTTGAGGACATCTTATGTAAGTCATACAGCAAGCTGGCATTCTTTTTTTTTTTTTTCTCAGAGTCAAAATTAGAAAGTAAAAAGTTCAACAGAACATCCAAGCTGCAAACTGTAAAAATTCCAAACATAATACAAACTTAATACAAGGGTTTGCCAATTTTCACCAAAAATGAATTATTTGTTCATTGAAAAGGAGATTTTTCTTTTCTAGCACAAGTCAAGTTTATTCACTCCATTCTACTACAAAAATTAGATGAAGATCTTCTACTACAAAAATTAGATGAAGATCGCACTGTTTAAAGAATGTATTGCCTATCATTAATTTTGTATAAAAACTCTTCAAGCTAAAAAAGGGACAATTTTTATTTTATTTTTTGAAAAAGACAAACAACCAGAAAGGAAGGTTTGTAAATATTATTCACGCTAAGACAGTAGCATATATCTAATATAACCATGCAGAAATGTTTAAAGTAGTCTTTGAAGCCTACCAGTGAAAGACCAATGAGGATTGCATTAGGAATCTGTAAAGTTGAACTCATTATAAGAAGAAGTACATACATTTGTTCATACAATAACTCTTTATCATTCTGCAAACAGAGGGATATACTGATGGAGGAAGAGCAAAGTAGAAGAGTCTTCTGGATGATCCTTCTGTGCTATTTTTTGAGAATTCGTGCTCAGATATCGCTTTGTCCAGTAACGTAAAGCCCTCCGCAGAATCATAAGAACCACTGACGTATTTAATCTGAAAGAGAAATGACAATTAAGCTAATAGAACATCAATTAAATGGTGAAAAGAACACGAAAAAGCTTTCCACCCACCAGTTGCAGAAACTCTGATACTTTTTTGTCATTTTCTTGTCCCTGAGGAAGATACCTGCAATCAAAGAAGATTGTTAAGCCCAAGGAATTCTCCTCAGGTTTGCAAGAGACGTGAGTGCAAGTAGAGCAAAAAATACAAAGGATGAGTACTCTAATCAGAAAGCAGGTGAACTACAATGAAAAGATCCTTCTTATTGGGGGAAGAGTCGAGGGCACAAGGTAAACTAGCAAGAACCATCCTACAGAAGAATAGACAAGTGTTTTTTGGAAAATATAATTCAAAGTTTTCCCGTCATCGCTAGCCAGTCGGGATGCTATCTCTCTTCTCCTTCGTCACTCAACCATCAAAATATGGTATATAATTAACAAACTCTTTTTTTTTTACTTAAAACTTACATCCTCACTATCCCATACTGAGGAGACCAAGACAAAAAGTATCTGAAGAAAATTGGCATCAACACAGACAAGGCCAATAACAAAGTATTTTCATCAGGAAAATGCAATAGATATTGTACTCACCCACGGATACGACCTCTCAAGTCATCGTCAGAAATTTTTGTCCTTGCATATCCAAAAATGTGAACTTCGTTGGATTGCAGAAATCCCTGAGAGTTCACAGCCCAATGCCAGGGTTAGCATATTGCTAAAATGAGCTCCATAAACTTTTTAACTAGTAGTATAACTAAATATGATTAGTTAAGGTTTTTTTATGATTAGGTTATAGATACAGCTTTGTCATCAAAAATCAGATTACCACAAAAAAAAAACACCAAATGTCAACCTACTAGCGAAAGTAATGAGATGTGAATCGCACCTGTCGATAGAGGTTGAAGAGTGCAGGAAAAGTTTTCTTCTTGGCAAGATCACCAGAAGCACCAAGAACAATAATAGAAAGACATCCAGTTTCAGGTATATTATCATTGTCTCTAAATGACTCATTCCTAATAGAACCCCTTTTCTCAATGCACCATGATGCCGCCATCTTCAAGCCCTCACAACCAGCTTGAACTCAATTCAGCCTTGTAAGTTGTGATCTATAAACTAATAACCAGTCAATCAAACACCGGAATTGTGATTACAACAACAGTATTCATTCAATCACTCGTTAACAAGATTTAAGGAAGCTGCATAAAGTAATCAACTTTGCTAACTTTACTCTAGCAAGAAAGCAGATGATCCAAGGAATCCAGCATATTAAGAAGTAAAGAACGAAAAATATAAACCAAAAACTATATTTTTGGTAATTAAGCAACCAATAAACTAACAGATAGAATGAAGGTGAGCAGAACAGCGACAAGAAACCAACTTTTAGGTATTGAAAACGAGAGAAAGCAGTAAACAGAAAAGGGGTTCGATCAAACCTGAAGAAGAGAAAGGCAATAAGCAAAACGATGTTTTTGGTGATTTTTTATAAGATTTTAAGCGTAATATTTATTATAGAGATGCCCTTCACCTACTACCACTTTCTTTGACTAGCTTACGGAATTAGAGAGCCGCGTAGTCCTCGACGTCGTTAAATTTCCCGACCAACTACTTTTTAACGCCATTCTCCCATTTTACATTTTTTCACATAGTTAATCTCTAATTTGGAACAGTAAACAAAATTAATTATAGTAATTACTCAACAGAATTTGTAAACGTGTCAATTGATTGAAACACGATAAGCAAGACCGTAGAGGGTACAGAGTGGGTAGACCATTCGATGTTTCCAAGGTTTAACAGAAAATAAGAAGAAAAAAGAAAAAGATATTTTAGTGTGAACAATAGCACACCACCTCTTTTTTTTTCCCCGTAGAACACCACCCTAGACCAGTTTATGACTTTATTCCAATCAGATAATTAATATTAGAAAATATTATTTAAATTTAGCACTACGGTGTTCCATTTTGTTTTTTGAAAATACAACAAAGTGGGGATAATAATTGATGTATAAAATATACAATATTCAAGTACTTTTTAAGGAATTGTTAAAAAAGAAATAGGACAAATAAATTAAAATCGAAGGGAGGATAATAATTGATGTCACCTGTAGCTCACCTGTCTGTGTATTGAAATAGCTCTCATTTTGTGGCCCTACAATGAAATAATTGGGGAGATTTGAAGACATTTTGTCAATGCAGATCTGATTTTAATTTCCAGCCAAATCCTTAATTCCTAATATTGAGCATGAAATGAGCAGCTTATTTTTGACGCAGGAATTATTTTCATACGGATAACTTGTGGAAATTCTTTTTATTATAAATCGTCAACATAGGGGATACTAGCACTTGACTTTGATACAACTCCATCATCTGAAGCAAAGAGACAAACTAATTACATACACATAACACTGGATTCGAGTATACTACAATATAACCTTGAGCTGAACCATATCACAGTTTCAACCACTTCGGCTTAATTTTCTTCTTATCAGCAGCAGGCTTTTGATCTGGTACAGAAGCTGGCGGGTTGGTTGGTGCAGATTCATCTCTGCTAGGTTCACCAGGCTCCATCTTCTCTGCCATAGAATCCAATCCTTGCAAAGACATCACCTCTTCTTGGAGATAGGATCCTGATACCGCAGAACCACCATCACCTGAGAATAGATGAGCCACCCATAAGATCAATTTCACTAGTAACATGATTACGAGCCAGGTGAGGATATGAACTAAAGAACAGAACTCAAAAAAAAAATTAGAATAAACTCGGCGGAAGATTCATTAAAACTGGGGCGTATGTACAACAACAACACCCAAAAAAAAAAAGAGCAGGAGAACATCAGCAGTAGATAAGCTAACGGGATAATGTTGATATGGGTACTTTGTGCATATCCTACAAAATTACATGTTCATAAAAAAAAGTACTCTATCCACATGGAAATTATACCTGAACATATGCTATAGCCAAGTCCATAAATCATAAGAGGTGAACAAAGAAAGAAAGAAAATTAAGTTTACTTAAAACCACATTGTCTCTCTCCATGGAGTAGACATGCTGGAGAAAAGTACGCAAAAATTTACAAATTACACTAAAAACCTTTGATTCTAGAGTTCCCCAAGAGCACAAATCCCAGCCATGCAGCAACATAGATCATACCTCCCACAGCCCCAGTGAAAGCAGAAGATAACCTCAACTGTCACCCAACCTAAAACCATTTACATCTAACAAACTCCAGCCTATCATTATTACTGATCAACAAACTTCTCCTGTTTCACTATTCTTGTACACTAAAAAACCAGCAAAAATAATCTCTATTTTGGTGAAAAGAGAATCCCCTCCACAATGTGGGAAAAGAATCTAATTTAAATGTCATAGTAGTGCCACACCTCACATTCCTGGACATTCTCCAATGCTTCCTTCTGCGAACTGTCCTCTTGGTAGAGACCAAGTTCAGCCTCTTGAAAAAATAGTCATTGTCGTCGAGTTAGCTCTTGCACTTAATGCTTGCATAGCTTAACCAACACAGCGACCTTATGTGCTTACTGCGAACACAAATTTTTGGAAACAAGAAAGCAAGCTAAATGCCTAAAGACACAAGGGAAGCTCAAAAACCAAGTTCAGCCTCTCAAAAGATCGTCACCACCTTAGATGTGCTTGCACTCAACACTTATCTGCTTATTGTGTACAGAAGTTTTGGAAATAAAAAAGCATGCTAAATGCCTAAAGACCCAAGATACGCTCAATGACAAACAAAGATTGTCGGGAGGAACTTCTTTTGCTCTCTCAAAGGATTGTTTACTTGATAACAAATGAATGTGAGCACACATCGGTCTCTAGTTTCCTGTTTCCAAATGAACAACCACTACCCAGCACAGCAAGTGCCTGTAGGTGCATGGGTAAAGCAAAAATTTGTGGAGCCTTATGTATATTCATAGGTTGATACATATATCCACATGGATGTTTTACCAATCATCCATATGATAAGAAACGACATAAATAAGTAGGCAAAAAGAGAATATACATGAGCATCTTGAGAGTTGGGTGATGAAGAACCTTTTTTTAGGAGGGATAAAAACAACAATTATTGATGAAATAAGCATTGACAGGGTGCTTTTACCAATATTATGGTTGACAGCTTCAATCAATATGAGATTCAGGATTCCAGAGATGAAAAGATATGCCATATCAGGTTATTGATCAACAACAACAACAACAACAACATACCCAGTGAAATCCCACAAGTGGGGATATCAGGTTATTGATCAACAACAACAACAACAACAACATACCCAGTGAAATCCCACAAGTGGGGATATCAGGTTATTGATCAACAAATATAAACCTTCCCTGTAAAAAGGGGAAGGACTAAGAGCCTGTTTGGAAGGGCTTGTAGCTTTTGGCTTATTTAAGTGTTTTTGGCTTATTTAAGTGTTTTTGGCTTTTAAGCTCTTTTTTTATTTTTTTTGTAGTGTGTGGGAAAAGATAAAAAGTATTTCTAAACACCTACTTTTAGGCCAATTAGGAACAAAGATAAGCTAAAAGTGGGCATTCCTAAGTACTTATGGCTTTTAGCTATTTTTAACAAGCCATTCCAAACACCCGCTAAGTAGAAGTGTATTCATATTTCATCATATGATTAGATCAAGGAGAAAGATTCTCTTAAGCTAAAAGTCTCATACCTCCCTGTTGCAAAGTTTTCTTAGAAGGATCATCAAAAACATTCAACATCACTAAATCACCACTGAAGTATATTAAGTATGCAAGTCACTGCAGGTTCAATGCCCAAATATATAACAGAGGTTTCAAAGAATTAAAGTTACAAAAGAGCAGAGGATTCAGACAGTTAACAGCTTGCACTAACCTTTGGGTAGATCGTAAGAGAAATAGACAACAGCACCAGGAATAAATCCAGCAGAATAAAAATCCTGAGATACATCTTTTATTCGCTTCTTAGGGGGAGTAGTATCTGAAATCACAGACAAGCAATAAATCTTCAGCCACACTATTATTATAAACTGCTCTAGCGAGTACAATATAGGTAAAGGTAAAATGTAACAAATGTTTAAGACACTCTTACAGATATAGAAAGGCAGATCAGGGTGAGCAATCACTTTCACGAGAAGGTCAAGTAAGCTCTGGATTGTCTCTGATGGATGAAATGTGGCCTCCAATATATAATTATCCGGAAAGCGTACTCTGATTACAGCCTGAACACGGATCAACATGTGATTAAAAAAATTAATAATGTCAAATGCAAAGGCATGGAAAAGTGTCAAGGTTCCATGGGGCTTTAAGCGCAAAGCTCCGACAAAGCCAATGCCCCAAAGGAAGGTGCAGATGAAGAAACAAATAAGAAAAGACATGTATGACGAAGAAAAATCAGTACAAGGAGAAGAAGTTGTATGGACCATGAAATTTGAAGAAACAGCAATTGAGTGAACATATGAATCAGAAATCATGTCAATTAAGTTTAAAATTCATTTTCAACATCTAATTCAGATGTAAATTGTATTTTTAAGTTTCAGTTAGATCTTTCAGACTAGCTTTCTTCAGCAAAATCTAAAATTTCCTCTTCATATTCACTGGCTATTTATTCACTATATTTTTAAAGCCATTAATATATCATTTCACCAGCTGCATTTTACTGTGACCATCCTCTCCTATATAGAGTCCACAGTAAGCAGCACACTTAGAGCCTTATTTAAACACTAAAGAACTGCCCAAGTAAGATGGTGCATTCAGCCTCAGCAGCTCAGCTACACCAACCTTCAGATTTCAAGTTTGGTTTTAAACAATACTGATGAAACTTGATTTACCGAATCTAACACCAAAAATATTCAGACTTGATACAAGCGAAAGGATCTTCTGGAGAGTAGGATCAACTGAAAACCTTAGTTATCCTTGCTCTGCGTGCAGCTTCTTCTGCCTCGCGAATTTTCTTCGTCTTCAAGTGCTTCTCTGTTGAAAATTTTCCCAATACCAGTTAGAATAAGCAGCAGCATAAAATAACCAAACACCTGTAAAATTTTCCACAGATCCATAGCACTAACAAACAAGAACAGTCATTAGGAAAGGAAAGAACCATTGAAGAAGGTAAAAATGTGGAAGAAATGCGTAAATAAGAAAAGTAACAGTCTGCCTGTCTGGAGTTTGAGAGTAATTTGTCAATCAACTCAACATACAACTAATTGACATGTTTCCTTACTCTTTTGTTAGAGGTCAACCACAAATCTCCCTTTAGCAAATACTTGAAGCCATTTTTAATCTGAAAGCCTCCACTAAACAAGTCTATTTTACCTTCTTTTTTCGTTCCCAAAAGTCGATAATAATCCTCCGGTGTGAACTCATAGAAGTCCTCGGGCTCCTCTGACACTGCAGAAAAAGATTGAGAAGGGCCACAGCAAAATAATATGAGCATATATGAAAAACAGACAATAGACTCATGTTTAGGAAGTTGTATAAGTGATACTGTCTATATCAAGTAGGACGTACCATTGCTGGAAACATCAGGAGGCATTGAAGAAGCTGTTGCATTTTCAAATACACGAATTTCACGTCCAAACTTTTCTTTTGCAGCAGCAAGCTTCACCTGAATTTACCCAATAAAACAGAAAAGTTACAATCCACTACCCCAAGGAAAAAGATTTCCATGCTTGATAATAGACAGACCTTTCCATGATTTTAGCTTTTGAGGGTGTAATTGAAGGAAAGACGGATGTATTTACACAAAGGAGAATAGGTAACTTTACAACAGATACTAGAACCGAGTTTGGCAGCTTTTTTTTTTTTATGGGATTTGTTTATCAGTCTTTTGCGTTTACAGCTGCAAGTTAGAGTTTACTATAGCTCACTGTGACAATGCTTCTGCAAGCTCAATAATTTAAAGGAAGTGCTAATCTATGCTCTTCCTCCATGAGCAGTTTATTATTTCATTTTTAAATCTCAATTTGTTTTCCTGTTGGATGAAATGATGCAACAATAAACTTGTCTCCATTTGACCTATATATCATAGGTTCAAGCTGTGACATCAACCAAGAACACCTCCTTGGGAGCGGCCCTGCGTGAACATCAGATGTTTGGAGCACCCAACTACCCTTTTTTTTTCCACTAGATACAAGTCAGGCTATTACAAATGTCTCGGGCTAGTATCTTGACAATTTACTTTGGAAGTTTTATGGCCTATAAGCGTATCCACAGCCTTGTTGACCGTTAAGAAGTTAAATTATTAGTTGCTCCTCTTATAAGTGAACTATCACATTGTTTCAGGTTGTTCTTTCATAACTAGGATAGGGAATAGAGGAAAGATTGACTCTTAGAAATCCTATTCATTTTAGCAACGAAACCACTGGGGATTCTACATTTGCGAATTCAACATTTGATATTTGTGTGCACACAGAGAGAGATACAGACAAATGATCATATAATGTGCATCGATGTTCTCACAAGAATTCTCATAAACAGCAACTCTAAAACAATGTAATGTATGTAAATCATAAATGGGTCTAAAGATTTACAAGAAGCAGATAAACCAGGCGCCTTTCTTATGTTCAGATTCTTACAGGTAATATTGCTTCAACTAGACTAAGTCTTTATACAAACTTCTTTCTACGAGATTCCAAGGACAGAAAAAACAAGAGAATAGTCATTCTCTTTAAGCAAACAAGATGGGCATATCATCTTTTCCCATCACGAATCAACCATAGAAACAACGGTCGTACTGATCTGAATATTCCAATTAGCACCCCTAATTACACACAAAAAAAGGGGGTAAAGGGTACAAACAAGAAGTTCATTCGAACCCGTACCGTAAGACAGAAGAAGATAATCTTTATTGAAACAAGAGCACAAGAATGAGATAGAGATGAACACCTTAGCTGATTCCAACTCCATTGGATCAACGGCGGTGAATCTTTGACGCTTTATAGCTGGTGCAGAGTCAACTATCATTACCCACACAAGCAAAAGCTTCTTCCTTAAGAATTCGCTCTGCCCTCTTTCCTTTCTCCAGATTATACACAGCTTTATTTTATATTTCTACTTCAATTTTCCAAGATTCGGTGGGCGGGGCTTTCTTCCATCCGGCAATAATGTAAAGATCTAAATGGGGAATAATGTCTGATGGGCTTAATTATATAAGTCCGGCCCAGTGTCGTTGTTTTCAGATTGGGGGGCTTTGCACATCAATCCTATTGAATTTACTTGGATAATTTTAAATATACACACCAAACTAATTAATTTATAATAAGTAAAGTCATATTTTATTTATATAAAAAATATGCATAATTATATAATATAGTTTGTCAAAAATTATACAAAGTATATACTAATGATACTATATATATTACTTATATATGAGTTTTATTGAGTTATACATTGTGATACACTATAAAACTAAATATAGATTAACTTTACATGCTAATACAATGAATGATCCTTTTTGCCGAATGAACATGTACTGTAGTTATTCCACTTTTCTATGTACTAGCATTTAATTTTTGTAAAAACTACACAAATTGGACTCATTCTGTACTTTACCTAAATTGGATCCAATTCAATATATTTATTTTGATTGGTCCCACAACTCAAACTATTTACCTGACTACCCTATTGCTGAACTATTATTTTTTTCATCCTTGATATTATCAGATGTCTATATACTCTAACAATATTTATATACTTTAATGATGTCAAACAGTAATTGAGCAATCTTTTACTAAAGCACTGCCTGTTCATTTTTTAAGCCATCAGAATATATATACTCTAACAGTGTCAAATAATAGATAAATCGTGTTCTCATCGAACTACTGCTTCTTGATCCTTATCAAACTATATACAACTTGATGGTATTCAATTGTAATTGAGTAGTTCAATCGATTACTGCACAAACACACATATATACATATATTTTAATAGTATCAAGCAGTAAATTTTTTAAATTATTTATACATAAATAATTGGCTAAGTTATCCGTTGAAATAAATCAAAATCCGTCTCTAATATATATAAATGATTTATTCACACTATATTATTCTATTGAAATAAACAATTCATGTTTTTTTTAATCATTTATTGGTGATATAGTGTGAGTGAACGAAATTGTTCAAAATTATTGAATTAAGACCAATTAAAATAAGTTGATCATAGAAAAAAAATTAAATCTTACAATTAAGTCAAGCAAAATTTGTTTAGACACAGTTTATTCGAATACTAGACAAAAGTTATGAGGCTACATTTTGATCTACAAATGGATTATTTTTTCTTTTCATTTAGGAATTGTTTGGTTTGTAGTGAGAAGAAAAACAATTTCAACTAACATCCACACATAAAATAATATATTGTTTGATTTATAGGATTATAAAAAGTAACTCATGTAAAATTAGTATAATATTTGGTTGATTTGTTATAAGAACTAATACACGCATTTTCAGTGTGATATTTGGTGAAGAATAATATATAAGTCGTACTTTAAGTTGTTACGTAAGGACTCGTTTAATGTGAAATATAAGATATAATAATTATGAAATAAGATGTATGATTATTTTATTTGGTGTTTGATTGGAGGTATTCAATACTTTCTGAATTATTTATCCTATTATTTACATCTTAGTGATGAGATCGCTTATTCAATATACATGGTGGAATAACTTATTTTGAAATAAATTATCCCAAGATAATTAATTCTATCATAAGTTGTGTACAATCAAACGGTCCTAGATTAGAAACAAGTTATCTCGAAAAAATTAGACATGTTAAAAATTTAAGATGTTGACAGAATTTTAAATTTGAATTTAGACTGAATTTTTTTTTTAAAGGAAGACGGGATGACCCCTCTAGCCTGCGGTGCTACTAAAATTGGGTTGGATAGATTATTCAAATGAAAGGCTGATTCATTTTAACCCTTCAAATTTCTTGACCCGCAAAATTTAAATTGAATATGATTGAGCCAATTCACTTTGATAGCTCCGTCTCCAAATACATATAAAATAAATTTACATTTTATTTTGAAATTAACATACCCAAATGACTCCTAAATAGTTATTTATTCATCATCGGCCGGCAAGCGCAGAATAACTGCTCATGATTTCAGCGGTGCACGTTAGAGAGATCCCTACCACGAATTTCAAAATTTTCTTCAATCGGCAAATGAACGCGACTACTTCCTTTTTTGATCCAACCCGACCCCACCAGAAAAGAACCAGAAATTTAAAAAGAACCCCCAAATTTTATATTCAACTCCTCCTTGTGATCCAACAACCAGGCCCTTATGTTAAATTGACTAATCTAGAAGGGCTTGTCGTTTGAAAATTTACATAACATTCAAATCGGAAATCCAAAAGACAAAGACGAAACGGAGAGTTGAAGCAAAATTGGGTGAGGAAAATACGCAGCGAAGAGTGGAATGACGATGGACCGAGAGAAGGAGAGGGAAGTCGAGTTGGAAAGTGCAATGTACACCAACTGTTTGTTACTAGGGTTGGATCCATCCATCATTGGAATCGGAGCCGGTAACGGTGCACCTCGCGTCGGACTTTTTCGTCATTCGAACCCTAAATTGGGCGAGCAGCTTCTCTACTTTATATTATCTTCTCTTAGAGGTCCTACTCAATCCGCTAAGGTAATTGCTGCTTTTCGACCTATCAAATTGAACTTCTTAGCTCACCCGTGATTCAGGCTTATACTTTCTATGTTTCATTGTTGTTGTTGTTGTCGTACTTTCTATGTTTCGTTGGATGTTGTTGTTGTGTTTTCTCACTGCAAGATCTTTTCAGGATTTCGATAAGGTCTGGCCAATTTTTGATTCCGCACAATCTCGCGATTTTCGTAAGGTAATTATGTCACACCTTCCCCATTCCTAGACGGAAAGGTCTTTTCAGTTTGCATAAATTGAACTGGATACACACAATTTGTGTAGATTCGTTCGGAGTAGGTCTTCTAGCAAATGCTTACTTATTTATATATTTTTTTCGGAAAGCTTAGGTCGTACAAGGGATCATAAGTGAGCTGGAATCACAAGGGGCACTGCCTAGAAGTAATTCGAGGGTCTCATCTCTTGCCACATGCTGTGGACCAAGGTTGGCTCATTGATAGCAGTTGAATTGTTATACCACTCTGGATGTGGTTCATTTTAATTATTTGGAGCTATCATTTGTCTTTTCTTTTTCCCTTTATCCTGGTCCTATTTCTCTTCTTCTCTGCTTTGTGTGTTGCAAACGGTCATCCAGTTCAAGTTATTTCAACTCGGCAAGTAATTGCAATATTGAAAATAGTTTTCCTACAGACACCATAGTTTCTGTTAGGGAGTAGATAAAAATTTTGAAGTTCGGATTGCGCAAAGGTCATAAGCAAGTTCTTGCACCTGTGTAGCACTAAAATGCCCTTATTCCAGCCCGTCCTACTCAATTCTATTAATGAATGAATGTTGATGAATCTTTTGGTGCCTTTATCTAATTAATGAATGTTGATGAATCTTTTGGTGCCTTTATCTAATTACTGAATTTCACAATACTTTTGGAGGGGGAAATGATTCCTCTAGTAAGTGGCAGAGCTAGATGGTAGATAGTACCTGCTTCATTTTCTGTTAACATACTCATATAAGTTCGATTCATACCCTTTTAAAGTTTAAGTTTGCATGCTGATGTGTCAAGAGTAAAACAATATAGTCACTATATTACTTAATATTCATTATATGTTTCACATGTTTACTGCAGGTTTGTTGAACTTCTCTGGCAACTTTCACTGCATGCTTTGAGGGAGGTTCATAGGCGAATGTTTGCTGCTGATGTTGCTTCTAACCCCTTGCCTGCATCATTAACAGATGTAGCCTTCTCACATGCTGCCACACTACTTCCTGTAACCAAGGTCTCTCATCTGATTCCTTCCATCTGTTAGGCTTTTGAACAGACCCATTTTCGATATCAAGGGTTCTTGTGGCCTTGAAATCTAACAGCCTGATCACCTGAAGCCAAGGTTTTAGTTTTCTGCATATTTTAGATGCAAGGCAGCATCTGATTTGACTTGATTTTCTTTCCCAATGTGGAAGCTACTTGTTTCACATTGGCAAAGTAGCTCATTAGTAATCTATGCTTACGCATTGATTGTTGTTATGATTATTTTTCTGCTAGTCTTGAAGCTTAAATTCATTCGTAAACACTATCATGATTCATATGAAGACTTATTTCTAGTGGATGGATCTAATTGCTGCCTTTATGTGAATAGGCTAGGATTGCTCTTGAAAGAAGAAGGTTTTTGAGTAATGCTGAAACAGCAGTTCGTAGACAGGCCATGTGGTCTAATTTGGCTCATGAATTGACAGCTGAATTTCGAGGCCTTTGTGCTGAAGAGGTGAAATAAAATCTTGTTATCTTTCTGTGAGGACTTGGAGCTGGATTTTAGCCCCTTAATCACAGAGGTAAATAATTGTTTCTGAGGATCATCTTTGATTTCTTTGGTCTCAGGCTTATTTGCAGCAAGAACTGGAAAAGCTGCAGGATGTGAGAAATAAAGTAAAGGTGGAAGGTGAACTGTGGGATGAACTTGTATCAAGCTCAAGCCAGAACTCACATATGGTTCAAAGAGCTACCCGCTTGTGGGACTCTTTGCTGTCTCGCAAGAGTGCGTTGAATCAATTCTCACTTGTCAATTATATCCTAGTAAAACTATGCTATTAGAGTGCCTCTCTCACTGATCTTGCAGTTGGTAAAATAGAGTTTTGTCTACCTGGCACTTACTTCTTTTATGTATATGTATATATTTATACAGATCAACATGAAATTCTTGCCTCTGGCCCGATAGAAGATCTTATTGCTCATCGTGAGCACCGGTAAGACCACTTTCCATTTTCTCTTGGGTTTTAAAATCTGGCCTTGCCTTCATACTTTTTTTTATCAATTCTTATTATTTAGGTATCGCATCTCTGGTTCTGCTTTGCTCACAGCTATGGATCAAAGCTCTGTAGCTCCTCCACTTGATTTGGCTTCTTCACCTCAAGATAATAAAGACCAAGCTGAAAGATCACAAGCAGACGTGAACAGAGAAAAGCATGCAAAGAGTTCAGATTATTCTCATAATCAAGTAGATGATAACACATTTTCTCGATTTGATGAGAGAACGGCAAGAGGCCATCCTACTGTTGATATAGCAGAGGTTTTGAGGCGTTGGACACATGCCCTACAACGTGTTCATAAGCAGTCCCTTCAACTGGTATGCTGATTTCTTTGACTCAAGATTCTATAAGTCATGTCAGAACTCTTTTTTTCTCTCCATAAATTTCAAGCTTAAAAAATCGCCAGGCAGTTTATATACGTTTGGAATGGTTTGCTTGATGTGGTCATGTGGATTCAAGTGGTCCTGGTGAAGCAAAACCATTTTTGGGTGGGGCTAAATATGGTGCGAGTGCTTTCAATACTACGAAGCAATATGCATCTACTGTTTTCCGATGCGATC
>DF358823.1:29432-44924 GCA_000787875.1 Solanum virginianum | reverse complement strand
GCGATCGAGCACCATTTCTGCTCAAATTTTGCACTTCGCAAGTAGTTAACAGGAGAATCTCAATGTGTAAACAAAAGAAAAGAAAGGGTTTACACCTGTTTTTATACTTCGGAATTGATTTAAGTATTTAACAGTTCGAATTTGTATTTGATTTTCATTTCATACTATCTTTCGGGTACCACTACTCTTTGCAGGCAAAAGCAAATGATGGAGAGGGTCCAGAGCTTTTGAGGACTCCACATGATGGTGGTACTGGTGGTCATGCAGAGTCCTTGGCTGCAAGCCTTGCCGAACATAAGCAGCACCTAGCAAGTATACAGGTGTGATATTTAGCCTAATTTGGTTCTGCTTATCAACTATTTTAGATGGACTTAGGTGAAAGTATTTCGCATAATTCAGAGAAAGCAAGGTGGTTGGTAAGCAATCAAGGGTGAGGCCTAGTGATCAATGAAGTGGGTTGAGAACCATGAGGTCTTTGCTCAAATGTCAGTAGAGACCAAAAACACTAGGTGATCTAAAATTCCCATATGTCATAGTCTTAGTGGACAGAATTATGTAGTACTGTTGTTACTGGGAGGTGGCAGTTATCCCGTGGAATTAGTCGAGGTGCACGCAAGCCGGCCCAGACACCATGGTTATTTTAAAAAAAAGGTGGTCGTTATAGTTGGGTATTGTGATTTGTCACATTTCTCTATTTAAAGTACCCTTCTAATCACCCCACCAATCAGAAAAATGAAAGTGATAAACAATTCATTTTTATTTCCAGAGAACAGTTTGAAGTGCTTAAGTTCTTGACTTAACAGTATTTTGCAAGTCGAGCTTGAAATACATAATTGTTAGTGTTGCTATGTCAACTAGATACTCTCCATTTAAGTCTTTTCTTCCACATTTTTTATTCAATATATTTTCTCCTTTTGCGGTGGGAAGCATCTTTCTCTACTTAGGTAGTGGTAAGGTCTGCGTACATTCTACCCTCCCCAGACCCCACTTGTGGGATTTCACTGGGTATGTTGTTGTTGTTGTGGTGGTGGTGGGAAGCATCTTTCCCTTAGGTATCATTGTTATTTCACAAGGAAAAATAAATTCCACATCACACGTTGGTACAAAATTACAAATTAACTGGGTTACATTGTTTCAGTGGGGTCATTTTGTGGATTGGATGGTTATTCTTTTCAAATGCACCTAGTCGTCAGTGTTCCCTTTCCTATTCTTCTTAAAATTTTATTCTGCAAGTTATGTTGATTTTATCACTCTTTATTATCTACAGATAGAGGTGTATGCCCGTATTTATTGGTTATGTATTGTACATGTTTGTCAAATCTGGAAAGCGGTCTTTATCTATTTCACACCTGTATGAGGTGATGAAACTGTGGATATTTTTTTCAGTGCAGCTGTAAACATTGCAACTCTTGCACTTCAACTTGAAAAAGTATTTCAAGCTGAAGTTGTGCTCTGGACCCATATTTCAAGTGAAGATGCTCAAATCCTTAAGATTCACACAATATTTCAAACTTAAAAATGTACAACTATTCAAAATCAATTTTAACTTCAATTTGTTAGCAATTTCAACTTTGAACAATGTTTTCCAACTTCAGCTTCAAATGCTGTCGAACATCTCCTATACAACTTCAGTTGATTACTTGACGAATATAATAGTTCTCCTGGCATTCTCAGCATATAACTAAGCTAAATTGAAAATAATACAATTATACTGATGAAAGTTTGCGATATAAATTCATTTATCTCTAGGTGCTCATTAATCAACTGAAGGAAGTTGCTCCATCCATACAGAATTCAATTTTAGAACTTACAGAAGAAGTTAGTAATATTTCGTCCAATACTTCTAGAACTGCCAAGCTTCAGGGTAGATCACATTCACCGGTCCAAGCACAGAGCAGTGGGAGGACATTGGTAATGTTTTCTGAAGCATCTTTTGGGGATTCCTTTTACCTTTTGAAACAATAGAAAAGCCTAAACACCATAGGTTTTACAGGAGCACAGTGATGATGAGGTAGCAGAGATGAGCTCAAGATTGTCATCCATGCAATTTGAGAAGACATCAGCCAGTCCCACTACTCTGAAGCTCCCACCCTTGTTTAGTGTAACACCAAATTCTTCAGGAAAAGGTGGTGCACAGAAGCGACAGATCTCGGCCCAGACCAGCCAAATTGAAAATATGCCTGAGAGGAAGTCTCTGGATCAGCAAATTTTAAATAATTCCTTCGACAATCCTCCACAAGGTTTTTGTTTTGCCTTCTGGATGCATACATTTCTTAATTGTTGGACTTTTTAATTTATCGTGTACTTTGCAGATAATGATACAAGCTTTGTTCAAAATCTGAAGAGATCTGTTAGAGAAGCTGCACTTTGCTCCCAAGCTTACCATCAGGGATCATCTCAAGACAGTCGTTCTGATGATAGTTCTGAGCACTACTTTGAGCCTGTCTCGGGGTTTGGGTTTTCACAGCCTGGAGATAAGGCAAACTTGTTGAGAAGAAAAAAGTTGTTTGTGTCGGAACCAGATTCATCATTTTTAGGGACTGTTGCATCAGATAATCATATGAACATCAAGTCTGATGGAATACCTGACTTATTAAATGATCTGCAGTCTGTGGATGACTATGATGGTTTTCTTTCGACTATGGGTTCAAGCTCTTCATTTTCTGATGCACATAGGTCATTTTATGATATGGAGGAACCTCAGGATCAAGTATTTTCACCTCCTCTGCTTATGGATGCATCATTGTTTGCAGATTCATATGAGGATTTACTTGGTATGTATGTTGCAATCTTTTACCTAATATCAGTTTGACAATGTGCTTGTAGTTTTGAATTCATTTTTCTGCAGTTTCCCTTGCTGATTCTTTGATGTTTAAATCTTCACTCTATATCCCTGAGTCCCGGAATGGTGGTTCCATTCCATAACTGATAAAATGGGATGATGATGTTTTGAAATCATTTCCTGATCTGGACATTGTGGTGGTGTCTAAACATGTTCTCTGTTAAACTCTTACTGGAAAAATAACTCATTCACATTTTATTGCTCTCTTCCAGTGCATATTTATGCAGTCATTTTCTTCTTATTTGTGTGGAAGTTTTAAATCTTTGTTCTTCTTGTCAAAGTAGAAAAAATTCATTAGCAGTACCACATGCATTTTTGACAAACTTCCCTTTCCTCATTGATACTTACTATTGAAACCGAACCAATTTGTTTTTGTACCTATTATTAAAAGCCCTTTCTGGGACCCCCATCACCATTTGCATATGATATCTTCTGCAATGTCTTCTTTATTTGCTCTACAGACTTCAATAATTTAATGTTCTAATAGAAGTCGTGCTGTTGCAGCACCATTGTCAGAAACTGAAACTGCTTTGATGGAGCATTGAGGTCAAACATTGGGTAATGTTGTGTTCGGCTTTGAAGAAATAGCTCTTTACCTTGGAAAATCATACAATTACCTCATGCGGAGTTAGCCACTTGGAAGCTTGTACTGCCAGCCTTTCTGTTGTTGGAATACCCTCCTTGTACTAACTTCAGTTTGATTGTGTGATTTCTTGTTTTTTTCATGCTTCAAGTGTCTCAGCCTTTATCTTTTGCATTTCATTCACTTGGAGGAGCTGAGTGGACTGAACATCAGAACATTGCTCAGAAAGTGTGGCCATGGCCAAGAGAAGATTTTGATGTGCTTGCCTGGTCCTGTCAACGTGGGCTTGTTCTTCAGCAGGAGATTGGCAGGACTGCTTCAGACAGTTGTGTGCTGTATATTGATGGGGGAAGTAATTTTATCTTGCTCCTGATTGATTTCTTTTCGTATACTGTTTAACAATTCGATTTCGGGGAGTCTTGGAGTAACGGTGAAGTTGGTTCCATGCTGGGTCGAGCAAGTGTCAGGATAGACTGTATACATTATCTTCCCTTGGATCCCTGAAATTCTTGTGTGATCATGGAATGCTTCGTAGGCTAGGCTGGTCTTTCTTTTGTAACTATTCAATAGATACATTTACTATTGAAGAAGTAATTTATCTGTTCGTTTGCTCTATAATATGGTATATCTTTATTCAATTACTGTTTGGTGAAATATCTGAGCGAATTTTTGTGCTTATTTTACCCCCCCCCCGTTTTCCCTAAAAGAATCTCTCTTTTTTCAGAGAGATATGTTTGGGATATTGACATCTTGATTTTGAGAGCTAGGGGCCGGTATTGTCGGTCAGTAATTTTGTGGATAACTTTCCATGTGTAGATCCCTTTCTCTATTTGATTTCATCTAGTCATTATCTTCAATAACTGCTCCTTTTACTTAATTGCTTCTGATAGGTAAACAGTTTTATATATAGCACAAAGTCTGTCTGATATGATGACATTAGGGGAAGAAATAGAGTGCCTCCACTTTACAAAAATGATGGAAACGAAAAAACTAATATACTGATAATCGTAAGTGCTAAAACCCATGGAGGAAGATCTTCAAGGGTGAATTAAGTAACAGTTGGATGTTATGACTGAATAAAACATGGACCATTCAGATTTTCTCTTGGGGAAATCATAAAACAATATCTCAAACCTGTGGAAACCGTTTTTTTATCTGATTCTACTTGGACGATTAATTTCTGACCCATATTCTTTCCATGTCTCCAAGTAATATAGTGAGCAGTAATGCCTCATGTTTCCACATTTGTGCATATATGAAGTTTTGAGATGGGTTTATCTCATGTATGATCGGATAAAATTATAGAATAATTTATTTTTAGATTATACTATTAATTTTATCAAACATTGAAGGTGGGTTAATAATCTTGGGATAATTTGTACCTCATGTGGAGTTGATTTGGATTTAGGATGGCGGTAATGGTCAAAACCAAATCATAACCTATAATCCGGACCAACAAGTGTTATTGAATTATTGGTATCGGTGTATTGAATTTATTATTAGAGAGTGATTTAATTTTATGAATAATGAATTATTAATTTGGGAATGAATTATCTATTTTTTGTATCAAATAAATAGATACTTTGTTAACTCATTTTATTCGTGCCCTCAACCAATAATACTACTTCCTTTTGTTCCAAAATAATTGTCTTTATTGACCATTCAATTCAACTATCATCGCCCTTTTCTACTAATTATATTTTTGACCAATAACGACGATATTAAAATTAAATCGTTAAATATAAAAATCTAACCAAACTTCCAGTTTGGAGCTTAATTGGTAGAAGCCATAAGTTTCAGACTGTAATTAGACTTCAAAGTTCGTTATATTTAAGATTTCGATGACATTACTTGACTCTTTAGCTAATAGTTTCTCATTTTTCCTTTATTTTTGTTTTCATATATGTAGCCCACTTTTAAGTGGGATAAACACAGATATATTTTGGACCATTCACATAAATGCTCTTATTTTGTGGTGATTTTTAAAATTTTGCTATTTTAAATTATTGGTCTTTAATTTATATTTTTTGCTAAAAAAAAATCATACAACATATAAGTTTAGTCATACAAATTATTCCAATATATAAGTTTAGTGACATAACATATCCAAAATATAAATTTAGTGACACAAGTTATGCCCCAAAGCCATAAGTATGGTGATACTAATAATGTCTAAAGATTAAAGAAATTAAGCTCAAGATATAAAGCTTAATAAATTAAGTTATGCCTTATGTCTTGGTTTAATGACACAAATTATGCTTCAATGAAAAATTATCTAAAATTTTTACCTTACATATTAGGTATAACAAAATTTATGTCATACGACAAACATTTGAAAAAGTTTTGGCCATTAAATATTTGGTGATTTTCATAATTTAAAAATAAAAAAATTCAAGAGATAAAAATTAAAGAGGTCTGCCAAAACCTGGGATATCTTCCACGTTTATCCCTACACTACAAAAATTACTTGGTCGTTGGAGCAATTATGAAGCGCGTGTACGATCGATCCACTTTATTCTTGTGCTTACAATATCTCACATTTAACCCTCACTTCTATGCGCCTATCCTTTTGAAACTCTGAAGGTGAGATTTGTCAAAATTCAAAATTGTCTAATAGGTGAGAATGAATATGGCCAGTGGTTTTGAGGTTCAAATCTGTGAGTAAAAAAAGAAGGGTACAGAAGATGCCAAAAAAATTAACTCTTTAAATTCTAAATTAATCAAATTACTGTTTGATTAAAATTAAGCTTCGTCATAATTATAGTTATTATGGTGATCATAAATCTAGGAAGGGAAAAAAAAGGAAAAGGAAAATTAGATAGAAAATGTGAAGCAAAAATCAGAGGGGAAAAAAGGAAGAATAATTCTGGCTGACCAAACACAACAAGAGATTGCTTTTCTCTAATCCATTACACCCCTTTTCCTTTTTCCTATCTTTCCTCAGTTGGGGCTGTTTTTAGATTTCGATGACTGACCCCAACTCTGTAAAGTTTCAATCTTTTTAGTATTAATGTCTGCGTTAACAACTCATTTTTATATCTGAGTGCTGCTTTTTGATCTTTATCGACCCACTCTTGTTGATTCTTGTAAGGGAATGTTATCTGGGTTCCGTACATCATTTGCCCAGATCTTAATATTCTTTGACCGAGGAGAAGGGGACCTCAGCTAAAAAGAAGAAAGAAGGTTTAATGCACCTCCCCCATTCTTTGTTTGGTTGACAGCTAGCATGGATAGGTAAGATTTTTCAGTTTTCGATTTAGATTATTTGATGCTTGTTAGTGAGTTAAATTAATTTCCTGCATCTGGGTTTTGCCTTCTGAACTACTTTTTGATAAAGGGAGTTGGATTTGTTGGTTAATAGATTTTATCGGCTTCCTTCAGTTGTACAAGTTCATCCCCGAGGATTTTGCATCTCAGAGGACTCTCTTGGTGTGGAGTTGTCTATAAATGATGTAGGTTCTTTTGTAGATTTCTTTGGCTCTCCAAGCCTGGCTCAATAGCCCCCCTTTACTTTTTGATTAGCTCCCTATGTTTAAAGGCCTACTGTTGTTGGTGCTACTATGTCTTTTGTAACTTTGCATCTTCTTGATACCAGCTATACATATTCTTACTTCATTAAAAAAAAAAAATTACTTTATCAAGAGTTGTTTTTTTAGGTCTTTTTTCCATGACAAAATAAGAAATTTAGCTTTTTTCGATTTCTGGGATTTCTTCGTTTACTTGCCTTTTTTTGTTATTTTTTTTCAGATGAAAAGGAGTTTTATTTGTCTAGACAGGCTCGTCTGCGGTTTCATATAGAGCTTGTGTGTTGGTTTAGGGAGGTGGAAGATAAGGATTTCGGGCGGATGAGATCTGCACTGGCTTGCTAACAATTGGTTTTGCTGCGTAGACCTTTCAGATTGATGAAAGTTCTGTTTTGAGAGTGTTTCAATCAGTAAAACATAACAGCTAGAAGATCATATTTTCGAGTGATGATCAAACAGATACTCAATAGGCTCCCTAGGAAGACTTCCAAGTCAGCAGAAAATCGTGATGGAGGAAGCTCTGCATCACCGTCAAATGCTTCAGCTAGTTCTAGAAACAGTGATTTGTCTAATGCGCGATCAGGAAATTCGAGTGCCACTACTGTTTCAGGAGTCACTTCTTCGACTCTAGGACCGAATCATGGAAATAGATTACCGCAGGCTGCAAATGTGAAGGTGAATGGAAGTGCAGCAATTTTTCCATATGAGACCTTGCCTAGTTTTAAAGATGTACCAAGTGCTGAGAAGCAAAACTTGTTCATTAAAAAACTGAACTTGTGCTGTGTATTATTTGACTTTACTGACCCAACAAAACACTTGAAAGAAAAAGACATCAAGCGGCAGACATTAGTGGAGCTTGTTGATTATGTTAGTTCTGTGAATGGAAAATTCACAGAAACTGTCATTCAAGAAATAATTAAAATGGTGTCTTTAAATCTGTTCAGGCCTCTTACTCCTCAACCTTGTGAAAACAAAGTATTGGAAGCTTTTGACTTAGAAGAAGACGAACCCTTGATGGATCCTGCATGGCCACATCTGCAAATTGTGTATGAGTTCTTTCTCAGATTTGTGGCATCACCAGAGACAGATGCAAAATTGGCTAAGCGATACGTTGATCACTCTTTTGTTCTAAGGTTATTAGATCTCTTTGATTCAGAAGATCCAAGAGAAAGGGAGTACTTGAAGACGGTCCTGCACCGTATATATGGAAAATTCATGGTGCACCGGCCTTTTATTAGGAAATCAATCAACAATATATTTTACCGGTTTATCTTTGAAACTGAGAAGCATAATGGAATAGCAGAACTTTTAGAAATTTTGGGCAGTATAATCAATGGATTTGCACTTCCACTGAAGGAAGAGCACAAGTTGTTCCTCGTTCGAGCTCTTCTTCCACTTCATAAACCAAAGTGCATACAAATGTATCATCAGCAGTTATCTTACTGCATAACACAATTTGTGGATAAGGACTGCAAGCTTGCTGATACTGTCATAAGAGGTTTGTTGAAATATTGGCCTATCACAAACAGTTCCAAGGAAGTAATGTTCTTGGGTGAGCTGGAGGAGGTTCTAGAAGCAACTCAGCTTCCAGAATTCCAGCGATGTATGGGACCTTTATTTCGTCAGATCAGTCAGTGTTTGAGCAGCTCACACTTTCAGGTGAGTAGTTCTGGTTAGTTGGTGTTTTATTTCTAGTCCTTTGTTCTTTGCCCATAATAAATCGTGGTTTACCAGACTGAACCTTGCTATGTGTGCTGAATATGATATTGAATAAACTTTTCATTACACATTCTATGCAAGTTATATGTTTAACTAAAATCGATGTCGGGTGCTGGTATTGCACATCTATCGTGGTTTTATGGCCTTTCAGCCGGTGTTGCTAATCAGCCATGATCAAGTTCAGGTTGAAATTGGAAGATGGTGTAAAGTCCATTCATTGTTTCTTTCATTTTTGTTCTTTTGGAACAAAGTAATAAGTGAATTGATGTTTGCCGGGGAACTTGGATAAGCAAAGTGGCATACAAAAGAGTAGTGGACTGATAGAAAAACGTGGTCATCTAAGTATTGCATTCGATCATCTACACTAACAGGGACACTATAAGTGCACAAAAATTCACCAAGAACAAAAGCCAAACCCTAAACTTCGCAAATTCATTTTAAATCCCTTCAAATGTTCTTCCATTCTTCCTTCTCCAAGGTATTATTTCAAGGTCCAAAGGAGCTGCACCTCGCCATTAACTGTAATCAGTGTTGATAACTATATTCCAAGTTGGTTGCCCATGGCAGTACGCACTAGTGAGTGATCTAAATCCTTGCTTGACCATGCACACAAATTACTAGTTTACATAATACAACTTCCTTTTTCTCGATTTTTTTCAGCCATTACCTTACTTCTAACCAAGTGAACTGAGTATCTTTCTAACTCACTGAGAATTTAAAATGACAGGTGTAAAACCCGTGTCGTCTCTTTGTAAGTAACCTGCAGTAGTAGTACCTCATAGAGAACAATTTATTCCCTCTTCACTTCCGTTTCCACGTGGCCTGTTCCTACCGTTTCATGTTTTGCGTTTGCAGTATGCTATTATGTTTTGGAATATCCTATCTCCAGATCTTGTAGAGTTATCCTGAGCCTCTTATGCCAATAAGCTCTGCTCTTGTGTCCTGTAAACATGATGAATCATCATATCCTTCTAACTCAATGTGTTGTACATGGTCTGGAAGACAACTCTCAAAAGTATCATTGCATACACCTTATGCTTCTAAAAACTGATCCTATTTTCATTCCCAACAGTAAAAATGATGTTCTCACTAAACTCTTCACTCCCTTTATGATGTTCCACATTCATAGGGTAATGAGATGTTTCTGCTCCTCCGTCCCCCTTTATGTGTGCCACTCAGAATGCAGTCACTCTCCTACAAAGCCTTGTACCTCACCATCTAACCTCCAAAGACACCTTATTGGAGATGTGACCACCTCCCAGTTCATTATATGAAATTTTGTTCTATTGTCTGTATAACATTAGCCTTTTCCAACTTTTTGGTGTCACTAGCCAGCACATGCATGTGAGGCATTTATACGTATGGATGCTTGACAGAGTGTTGTTGATCAATGTCTCCTTGAATCAAAATCAATGGTATTATTATCTTCCATCATTGAACCTTGATGTCATTGACATTTTCTTCCTTCCCATTTTAGGGTCAAAGCATCAAAATGACTATTACCTCTTCCATTTGTGCTCTTCCTACCATTGGTTATTCCTGGCATTAGTTAAAGACACATCGAGATATGTAATTTCAGCAGACAGATTTGGCATTTGGAGTGGCCGAGTACATCATTCTTTTGATCTTTAACTGATTTACTCCATTCATTGGTGTAGATCAAACTTACAAACTGATGTGGATATTTTCAAGTTTTTGTTGAGAGCAGTTCAGATGCCAAAAGATCAATGAGAAATATCAAGTTGGAGATGGATGATTTTCCCTTCATTAAAATCTAGTGCAAACTTTATTTTGCATCAAGTTTGTACTTTGAATGAAGCTTTTTGAGGTTGGGTATCGATGTCAAGAATTGCCATAATCCTGTTTTTTGAAACTACTTGCTTTGTTTTGAGGAATCTTTCTGTTGAAATTTGCTTTTAGTTATTGCAGTAATTTTTAGCATAATAAGTTCCCTAGGTTTAGGATGAATTTGAAATTAAATTGTACGAGTGTGTTTTAGTTGTTGGGATTTTTTAGCCTTTTTGAAGTTTTGTTATAAAGATTTTCTGCAGATTATGTTTTTATGTTGGCTAATTAAAGCAATTCTATGTTTAATAAAATCATGGAGAGACATTTTCAACCCCTTTTTGCTACCTCTTGTTTTCAAAATATCAGCAATGGTGTCAAGAGCCTCATTGATCTTATCAGATTTGTGAGTTTTTCTTAAGAACTATTTTCAACCCATTTTGACCTAATGGGCCTATTTTCAACCCATTTTGACCTAATGGGCCTATTTTCAACCCATTCTTATTTTTAACGCCCTTCCTTGGACCCTGCGCATAGCGGGAACTTTAATGCACCGGGCTTGCCCCTTTTTTTCTGATTTTCAACGCAGAGAATATTTTCAACCAATACCAATTTTCAACTATGACAAACAGTAATCCCTCTTTCTATGCCCCACAAATTTTCACCGTTGAAAACTATCAAATTTGGTCAGTGAGAATGAAACCATATTTTGAAACCTATTTGTTTTGTGATGCTGGTATGGAAGAAAAATTCTTGCAACAACTCCTTGCAGATTCTATCAATGTCCAAAAAAACACACTTCCAAAAGAGCTTTTAAACCAGGCAAGATTATTGAGAGTGTTTTTTAAGCACAAAACCAAAAGAAGAAAAAAGAAAGAAGAAATTTTGCAAGTTAAAAAAACAATCAAAAGAATTGAGCACCAACTGCTAAAGCAGAATTTGAGGAGGAGCAATTTTTAAATTGTGGTAACTAAAGCAAAGGAGGAATGTTGAAATTTGCTTTGAGTTACTACAATAATTTTTATTATAGTAACTTGTCTTGGTTTAGGATGAATTTGAAATTTTAAATATTATATTAGGTTGTCTTAGTTGTTGAGATTATGTACGACAACTTGCCCAGTGAAATCGCACAAAGTGGGGTCTGGAGAGGATAGAGTGTATGCAGACCTTACCATTATCTCGTGGAGGTAGAGAGACGTTGAGATTATTTAGCCATTTTGAATCTTTATTATGCAGATTTTCTGCAGATTATGTTTCCAAGTTGTCTATCTGAGGTCCTTCTATGCTTAATAAAATCATTACCCTTTTTTGCTGCACCATCTTTTAAAAACCCGACAATTACCCTGCTTATTTGAATTCTGTTAGTCTCCCGCTTTTAGCACTTTAAAAATAATCTGTCTGCATACCGGCTCTATGGCAAGGTATATTGCACCAGCAGTAAAGTATATGATCATGCCACCTTCAATAATTGTCTTTTACAATGCAATCATGTTCGTAAAAGCAATAGAGTTTACTAATGACCAATTTTTTAAATCTTTGGCACACAGAAAGAACAATGATCATATGTAAAGTTTTATTTGACAAGTAATAAGCACCAGATCTATTTTAAAAAAAATTAATAACAAGCACCAGTTTTCACATGCCTTGTGGATACTTCGTGTGTGTCTGTGCATAGTCTACATGAGCAATTCCTCTGTAAAGTTTGAAATCTAATCCAGTTGAACTTTGCTCAAACAAGATCTATGGAGAATGTGAAAGGAGAGGTGAGGTTCTTCAGAATCCTTTTAAGTTCTTGAGCAGGAGAAAATATGCTGCTCCGTATCAGCCTAGTTAGGAATGAATGAGAAACTCTTTTTTCTGTTGAATTTTGTTTTCCAGCCTGTGTTTGCAACTCCCATTTTTCAAAAATAGTAAAATTGAAAAGGGGAAAAATCTGGATTGCCAGAGAGAGACAAACTGATGTGGATATTTTCAAGTTTTTGTTGAGAGCAGTTCAGATGCCAAAAGATCAATGAGAAATATCAAGGAAAGAGTTGCTTTTCAGAACTTCGCTTCTATTTGTGTGGGTCAACAAACAGACTAAATTTGCTGCATCTTGATGGCTTCCCCTGTTGGAGATAACTCCAGTTTGCTGTTTTCCAGTTGTACCTGATGAAACAACTTGATATGGAATAAGATAGACTGGATCAATTTGGTGATGCAACATCTGCCAATGTCTTCTTTCTTCTTTTTCTCTTACTCTCTTTAACTTTGCATGTTCAGGTGGCTGAGAGGGCTTTGTTCTTATGGAATAATGATCATGTTGAGAACCTAATCAAACAAAATCGTAAAGTTATACTTCCGCCAAAAGATCAATGAGAAATACAGGTGGCTGAGAGGGCTTTGTTCTTATGGAATAATGATCATGTTGAGAACCTAATCAAACAAAATCGTAAAGTTATACTTCCGATAGTGTTCCCTGCCTTGGAGAAGAATGCTAGAGGCCACTGGAATCAGGCGGTGCAAAGCTTGACGTTAAATGTCCGCAAGATCTTTGCTGATATTGATTCTGAACTCTTTGAAGAGTGTTTGAAGAAATTTGAAGAAGACCAGGCCCAAGAAGAGGAGGTAAAGAGGAAACGTGAATTGACTTGGAAACGGTTAGAGGAGCTTGCTGGAATGAAAGCTGCAAGCAATGAACCAGTGCTAGTTTCTCGTAGGACAACGCCTCATTCACCATCTGGCTAGAGACTAAATCTTTGTTACTGTTGCTTTTCCCTTGATCAGCTGACCAGTATGCTAATTGAGGAAGAAACTGTGAAAAGGAGGTCAAGTCTCCTTGTTTGTTCATACCCTGAGACATCCTGAAATCTTTTCTTTCCCAGGTCTCACTTTGTGATATCAAACAACAATTGAGTTGGACACCAACTCTGTGCTCATATAGAGGCAAGGACTGTACATATGGAATTGCATAACCAGAGAACCTCAAGATTTTATAATCTGCAGTCCACGCATCACTGGAGTTCATTTGGTGTTTGCTTTGTTGGAGTTTCGTATGATGAGATTAGAAAAGCATCATACTTCAGGTATATGTCTTGAGTTCCTCTTTAGGCTGCACTGGAATCTCTGTACTGTCAAAATATATACTTCGACATAGCAGCTTGGCTTGAAATATCCCTGTAGATAATCTTGAGAATATTCAAATCAAGTCGACATAATTAAGTTGCAATGTTTAAGTAGTAGTAGTAATTCTTTTGAACTCGCACACTGCTTGCAATAAGTATTTTATAAGTACCCTTTTCATTTGCTGTAATGAAAAATAGTGACTGCATATGATCAATGTATGAATGGTAGCTGATGGTTTCTCTGAAAGATTTTAACGTCCAATTCCTCTATGCTTCAGTCGCCAAAAGCATTCACAATTATACTACTACTGTCGTTTCATTTTACTTGGCCAAGAGAGGTTTTTCCCCACATGACTCTTAGTATCAAGTAATTACATAAAACAGTAGTTCAATTTGGAGTTTCCAAACCTCTAATTAAAATTTTCTTAAAGAATGTGTGCCACAAAATGGAGTAGGAAAAAGACAATGCAGTAAATGACATGCAATCTCGTATTTATTGGTACACAATGTTCACCATTTTTCAGTTTGGTTGTCGTATCATCATGTTAATGCAGGTGCAGCGAACAACAAGCAACATAATCAACAGAGCAATGCTAACTAGAAATAGAAAGTCGTCTATATTCTACAAATATTTCCTACGTTCAGGGCCATATTGATCATAACATCATTAAAATAATTATTTAAGGTCCAAGCTTGTTGGGATGGTGCTATCTACATTTTCCTTTATTTGTCACATTTGAAATTTACACTTGCGTTAAAAAAAATAATGATTAACAAAATACTATCTTCATTAATTGATGTTTAATATTAAGTCTTGAACAATGATTTGAAATAAGTAATCCATTGACTTGGCACAGGGATTAGTAAATAGGAAATGATATGGATAATTTTATTTGATCACCCTTTGAATATAGTGAATACAATGTAGTAAAAAAGGTAATAAGAAAATGATTGTAATTAATGATAAACATAGATTAAAAATTAAGTATAAAATTATTTTTTAATTTTATAATCTCAACAAATTTTATTGAATATTTTAAAATAATCCAATGAACGCACTCACCAAGTAAAAGTAAAAAGAGGGGATACAAATTTTTTAAGATAGAAAGTGTCCTTGTATAGTAAGAAAGAGTAAATTAAGATTGAGTTGGTATGCCTATTTTATCCGGGTATTAATCAAGTATATGAGACAAATCTACTAGAGACGCCACAATTAATTAGTTCCACTTTTCTAGAAATTACCTAAATCCTAATCATATCTCCAGAAATTTTTGCTGCTTAACACACGCGTATAATTTTGCTTTCATTTTACTGCAACTGCTACTACTGATAAGACAACACTATCTCAAATTCAGGCTTTTTTTTCACCTCTCCCTCCAATCGAAGCAATCTATTCTCCGTCCTCCCTTTTCTTCAAAATCTCAACCCATCCCCCAAAACCCTAAAACTAAACCAATTCAATTCATATTGGTAATGTTGGGATCAATTTTCACAACGAATTGTTAGATAATTATTAATCGGGGTGTGTGGGGTTTGGGAGAAGGATACGGGAGGGGGAGAGTGAGAGCGGTGGAGCTATAGGGAGGAATAGGGAAATGCCAAGCGTGGCCGTGAAATTATACAGTGTTTTCTTCAAGTTTATGTTAAAGCATCGGTTGCAGAACCGAACCCAAATACCCGCCGATGACGCCAATGCCGGAAGTTCTTTCGGCGTTACGTCGCGTCCCGATGAGGAATCTACAGCACCTTCTAATCCTTCTTTCACTGACGGCGTTGCCACAAAGGATATTCATATAGATCCTACCACCTCTGTTTCGATCAGAATCTTCCTTCCAGACACCTCCCTTGGTTCTCCCGATTCTGATTTAAGGGCACAAGCTAAATCTAGGGCTAAGGCTTCGACCCGACTACCCGATTCGCTCAAAGGATCGGATC
>DF358823.1:0-29359 GCA_000787875.1 Solanum virginianum | reverse complement strand
GGATCTACGTAGAAACAGCTACGGTGCTGCTACCACTGATAATATCGCCGAAAATCATAGTAGAAATAGTTTCAATCATAGGAGAAATAGCTACGGAGGCAATGAGGATGATCTCGCTTTGAAACCTGGAAATGGGGTTTATAGAGGATATTCTCCCGCTGGTAAAAATTGCAGGAAGTTGCCGGTGATGTTGCAATTCCATGGTGGGGGATTTGTGAGTGGGAGCAATGATTCGGTTTCGAATGATTTCTTCTGTCGAAGAATTGCAAAGCTTTGTGATGTCATTGTTTTAGCTGTTGGATACAGGTTATCCCCTGAGAATAGATATCCAGCTGCATTTGAGGATGGGTTGAAAGCTCTGCATTGGCTGGCCAAGCAGGCCAATTTGGCTGAATGTAGCAAGTCATTGGGGAACAGACGTGGAGGAGCAGATACGAAGAAATCTGATTCTCATGGGCATATAGCGGATGCTTTTGGAGCATCAATGGCGGAGCCTTGGTTGGCTGCTCATGCAGATCCGTCCAGGTTAGTTTGACACTGTTGTCTTACTAAATACTTGTTGCCTTAGATTTAGTTTTTGATGTGGAAGCATTAGATGTGATCTTTTTATCTGTTTCAGTAATTGTCTAAATGGTACAGTGAGTAATTTTATTTGAGATTTAATTAGAAATGTTGGTCATATGTATATTTGTGAAGAATGAAAAGGTAATATAGCATTTTGAATAATAGGTTGGTATCCTTATTATTAGGTTGGGCATTGCGAGTCTATCCATTCAAAGTAGGTGCAACGACTAGGAACGGCCAAGCGATATTTGAGATGCAAATGTTTACTTTTGGGCCTCATGACTAGTGGAATTTTTACGATATCATGTGGTTATGAGTTGAATTCCACGTAGAAACAAGTGCATTTTGTCATGTAAATGGGTAATTGTTCCTGTAGTCCTTTGGGCAATATTAGGATTTATAATGTTAAATTGCTACTATATCCATTTCCTGGAGGGGAAAACATTTTACTTGGAGTTTATCCATGTGATGATTTTCCTGTAATCTATTGATTTTGTTAGGTATGACTGGCAAATTCAGTTTCTGAATGGAAGGTTTCTTTTTCTTCTTTTTCTTGGGTAAAAATAGAAGTGTCTTTGATGCAGGTTTTGGTTGTACCTTTCAGTACTTATTTTGAATGCTTTGTGAACTTTTATCAGTTTGTTTCTACTTTCTCATTAAGATGATTTATTTAAAATTGTTGCATGATTTTGTTCTGTTGTGTGTTATTTCTAAACCTATAACATTATTGAAGTAAGCTTATTATTGTCTTGTTCTTTTGTCATACTATCTTGGATCCTACTATAAATGACTAATTTTTCTCTTGGCTGTCCTAAAATGATAAGTTTAGGTTGGATTATGCTCGTAGTGTGTTTATTATTTTCAAGATTTAATGCAGCGAGTGGGACTAACTCAAGTATAAACTCATTTAGAACCCTTACACAATCCATGCGGGACAAATGTACAACGATACACATCCTCTCTCATGTAACTAGATTTGTTGGTTCAAACATAGACTTGAAAGTAAAGTTACTGGTCTGTGAAATGTAACAATTAAAAAACATTACTCCTTCAGTTTCAATTTGTTTGTCCTACTTTCCCTTTTAGTCCATTTTCAAAAAAGGACTCTTTTCTTATTAGCAACTCTTCAGTTTCAATCTTCCATGCGACATTTTTAAGACCGCACGAGTAAAGGACATTTTGGTACATTTGACATATCTTTAATTTAAGACCACAAGATTCAAAAGTTTTCTTTACTTTCTTGAACTCCCTGTCAAGTCTAAAAGGGACAAACAAATTGAAATGGGGGGAGTACTAATAGGAGAAATGGCCTTTACTGAATGTTGGCTCTACTATCATGTAAAAAGAATCTGAGCATCCAATCCAAAACCCCAAGGAAATGCGTGGAGTCGCTCAAGACCTTTATAAGCTGCTTTGAAAGCCCTTAAACTACCCATGCGGGACAATTGTATAACTAAAGGCTTTCAAATTAACTTTTTCATTTTCTTACATTTGAAAATAAAGAGCTTCTCCCTCAGCATTCCTGCAAGATGAGCTGCCTCCATGAGTATATCATGAAGTTTACGTGTGAGCCAACCCCATAAAATGAAACGCAAACCGTAACATTTTATATGGAAATTCTGCATTCCTATTACGAGAATGAAATGATGGAATGGTGTCCCCAACTTGACACGCTTCTCTACAAAATTTTCAATTCAATATGCATATCATTCTGTTCTTGAAAACACAAGCAAATTGAGTTATTTTTATAGGACCAAAGTGTTAATGATTAATGTTATTTACAATTTAGGAATTATTGCACTTTTGATGATTAATTATTAGAAAATTCTAAATTTGGTCAATTGTGATATCCGATTGAATATGTTTGACCTCCAATTAATACAGTTGTACCGTTTCTTATAAAAAATTAATGCAGTTGTACCCTTTTGGTACACATCTTTGTAAATTTATAATAAATTTCCTAATTATAAATCATGTGGCCTAGAACTAATTCTCTAAGACGAATCTATCTGTCACGTGGTTTTTTAAGTTCCTCGTATCACAGAGTGAGGAGTGTACAACTGGTAGGTTTGTGTTGCTTTAAGTGTAACTTGTGCTGGATGTCATCCGTAGTTGAACGAATTCAGGTTTTCTAACGTTTCTGTACACCTAAATAATTCTTTCTTGTGATTTTACCATCACAAGTTAAATATCCTCCTCCTTTTTTGTTTCTCCGTTATTCTGTTAAATATAATTAAAAACTTACTATTCTTGTATTGTTTTTAATTTTTTCCCCATATGTTCAAGTAGGTGTGTTCTCCTTGGTGTGAGTTGTGGGGGAAATATAGCTGATTATGTGGCCCGGAAGGCAGTAGAAGCAGGCAACCTTTTGGACCCAGTCAAGGTGGTGGCACAGGTCTTGATGTATCCATTTTTCATTGGCAGTGTTCCCACTCATTCTGAGATAAAGCTAGCTAATTCCTATTTCTATGACAAGGCGATGTGTGTACTTGCCTGGAAATTATTTTTACCTGAAGGAGAGTTTGACGTGGATCACCCTGCCGCTAACCCACTTGTCGCCGGGAGAGGACCTCCATTAAAAAGAATGCCCCCAACATTGACAATTATAGCAGAGCATGACTGGATGAAAGATCGGGCTATTGCTTATTCAGAGGAACTCCGGAAAGTAAATGTTGACGCTCCTGTTCTTGAATATAAGGATGCTGTTCACGAGTTTGCAACTCTTGACATGCTTCTCAAGACCCCTCAGGCTCAGGCTTGTGCTGAGGATATTGCCATCTGGGTAAAGAAGCACATTTCACTACGAGGTCACGAGTTTTCATATTGAGTTGGATAGATGGTCTTGTATAGCAGCATCTTTGTGACAAATGCTACTCGCAATTTGAGGTTTACCCATATACGCCTTCAAGTTTCATCGCAAGTTCTCTTTTCCTTGGGATGTTTCTTTTTGTAATATAGATGTGATTGCCAGAAAATAGGATTTAGCTGAATTTTGACTTTTAAGCGACGAATTTTCTCCTATTTGAGTTAAATGTATGCGCTATGCTTGTAAACATTTTCCCTGTATCAAGAGATTTCTGCAATTAGCAGATAATGGAAGAGATGTTTTCCGCTTTATATCTTGTGGATAGATGTTAGCAGTACTTGGCCTTAAAGGCTTTTGATATGGTTCTGAAGGCACATGAAGTTTTTTTCCTCCAGATTGGCAAACAAAGATATTTTACATTGTCTTTTGAGCTGTGACAACTGAGAGATTGTGTCCCAAATCCGTATCCAAGAATTGGTTTCTGTTGGAGTAAACAAAAGGATTCGATGTGTCCAATGTTGTCCTAGTCAAATTGCCACATGCGTAACTCGTAGGTTTGAGTCACTTTCAATGGCAAATTGCTCAACATTCCAAGCAATTACGTAACAAAAACGAAAGAAATGAATATTTGTATTCATTGGGGATAACGCTGCACTAAACTACTCTTCTTTGTAGAAAGTAATATTCAGACGTCTCCCATATTTCGAGAATGTTTGAAACTTCATTATCTCACCAAATTTGGTACGAGGAAAATATAGTATTAATGGTTAATGTATCCTTGTTTCGTCAAAAATTTCTTTTTAAATTGCAAAAGCGGATTTGTCTATTTTATTTTAGCTTCAAAAAGTCATATCTAGTTTATTCTGTCAATGGGTTTTTTAGATGAAGGTTTTCAGGAAACAGTCGTTCTACCTCTAAGGTCTGCGTACATCCTACCCTCTCCAGGCCCCACTTGTAGAATTTTACTGGGTATGTTGTTGTTATTTATTTTAGCTGCAAAAAGAAATAGTTAAATTATATTCGATTCTTGTAAAGTATTAAACAAATTAAGTATTTCGAGTTGAAGATAAAGTTCTCTTGGTTATATTTTTATAAAAATAATTATTTAAAATAAAAAGATATGTTTTAAATTATTTTTTCAAATTTATAATATAACTTCAAATTAGATTTAAAATTTTTTATAATTGAAAGAAAAATGAAGTGGTTGTTAAGAATTTAAGATGGATAGAGTAATTAAGAGGAATAAAATGGCAAAACATCATAAACTAATGATTTGAAATGCTAATAATGTATCTATAGTTTCATTATTTTTCTAGTATAAGTATATCTATCTACTCTTTCGCAAATCCAAAATTGTATTAAAGAGCAATTTACAATGATTCGATTCTTTCCCTTTCTAATTTGATCTCCACTTTCTTTTCTTTTCTTTTTCTCTGTGTTTTAAATCTTTCTCTCTTCGGATCTGACAAGATCCCATTAATGAGCTGATCTTGTTGCACACGAGATTAATGGAAGAGTACCAAGAATTCCTTGTTGCCTTGAGATGTGTCATCAATCAGATTTCAGACATTGCATTGCAATTAAGTTAATGTTTATACTTTAAGATATCTGTCTCACTAAGCCTTTCCTAAAATTGGGGTTCATTCCTTTTTCTGGAAAGGCGCACACTTTCTTGCTTACTTTACATTCTTTCTATACCTCGTATTGTCAAGATTGTGAAAACTCCAATTCTTGTTGCTAATAGATCTCCAATCAGGTACAACTTTCTAATTAGAGAGTGTATTTTTCCTTCTTTGCACAATAGGAAGCTTCAGTGCACAAATCCTGTTTGTATTTGTTCCCAAAGACAAAAGACCCCAGGACCCAAATTCCATTTTTCACTTTTTGGGTGAAAGATCTATGTACTGAGTGTTACTTCTTGTGTAATTTATTAGGTGGGTTATTGAAGGATCAAGATGAAGTGGATGGAAGGTTGTAGAGCGAAATTCAGAGTGGTTACATTGGTTTTACTTGCTCTGTGTATAGGTCTAGCTGGTCTTTATAGCATGATAAAACCTATATCTAATGGTTGTACCATGACATATATGTATCCTACCTACATTCCTGTACCTATACCGAAAAATGTGTCATCCACAAAGTATGGATTACATCTATACCATGAAGGATGGAGAAAGATTGATTTTAACGAGCATCTTAAAGCACTTAGTGGGGTTCCTGTTCTTTTTATCCCTGGCAATGGTGGAAGCTACAAACAGGCAAGTTTCTTATTGATGTCCTCAAATCTTTTAGAATAGTATTGCCATCATGTGTCTTGTTAATTGTCTCAAATGGTCTTGTATAGCAGCATCTTTGTGACAAATGCTACTCGCAATTTGAGGTTTGGCTCCCCCGGTGTTTGAACGTGTTCGCGGGTTCCATCTAGGAATGTATTGATGCATTACTTATTCCAATTAGATCGAACAAGGTTCATATGTGTACATTTAGTCTTGACAGCTAAGTAGATACTGAACATAAGACGATGAATGCTCAGAAAAAGTCTTATATCCTTGAAACTGTTTTTTTATATTCTTTTGGCACTCTGAAAGCATAACACAAGTTTCTTTTGGTTAATTTATGCTAACACTATTTGTTTGCTCCAAGACTACATGAAATTAAATCGTCAGAGATGGTAATTAATGATGTCTATGTAAAAATTTATGTGTAAGCCAATTAAACATTCTTGGTTTATGAACAAAGGTACAAGTAAAAGATTGTAATAGTGGAAATAATCTACAAGTTATGGATCTTCCCTTTCTGTTGGGGCCTTACATCAATCAATTGATTCTAAGGTAAGCACAAAAAGTTCTTAATGGTCAAATCCAACGTGGCGTTTCTGCTTCTAAGCACTTTTGGTTTCACCAATTTTCATACTTTTTTTTTGGATGACCAAGTTAATTCTTTTTTTGGCTTGACCTACAATTCCTTATATTGTTTATTATTCTGGAATTACCCTTTCCGAAATAAAGCCCCTAACACACTCTTTGTTCATTTCTGCCTTTCGTCTTTCTCTCAACTGTGCTTACTGCCTAGCCATTTTTCATCTGCCATTCCAATTATGATAAAATAATGTATAATTATTTAAATAGTCTTATCTAATCAGGGTTTTGAGCTGAGGGTTCCCAGGAAACAGGCTCTCTACTTAGGTAGTGGTAAGGTCTGCGTACATTCTACCCTCCCCAGACCCCACTTGTGGGATTTCACTGGGTATGTTGTTGTTGTTGTTGTTAGTCTTATCTAATCAATTTAAAACTTTTCTGATAAAGATCTGATCAATTTAAAACTTTTTTTTTGATAATGATCTTATCAGTTTAAAACTTAAGTGAACTCAGGCATAAATTAATTTGTATTTGAATCAAATTGGAATTAAGAATCTTGCTGTTAGAATAGGAATAGGTAAATACAATCCTAATTAAAATAGGAATATGAATAACAATAGTATGTAGAATTCTGCTTGGAAAAGGAGTCTAATATAGGATCTATAAATAGGGTCTCAATGTAATAATGTAGACAACAATTCAATAATATATTTTTCTCCTATATTTCTCACATGGTATCAAAGCTTCTATGGTCTTGGTAGAAAATCAAAAAGCTTCCGCTGCCGGCGGGCAGCTATGACCCATATATGCCGCCCGTCTGGCTAATGATTATGTTAGTAAAAAAAAAAGATTAGGTCACTGTGTGTCAATTTTCGGTGACTTTCTAGGGTTGTTTTGTGTCAACCGCACATATGTCAAGTGTTTGTGTAGCACTGTGCCATCATTTCAGTGACTACTTTTTTATATCTAATTTGTGTAGCACTGTATCATCTTTTCGGTGGCTACTTTTTCATATTTATCATGTGTAGCACAGTGCTATCTTTCCGATGACTACTTTCTCATATTCGGTTTGTTAGCACCGTGCATCTTTCTGGTCGGCAAGCTTTTCCGATGACTACTTTCTCATATTCGATTTGTGTAGCACCGTGTATCTCTCCAGACTACTTCTCATATTCAATTTGTGTAGTACCGTGAATTTTTCGAACCACTTTCTCATATCTGAGTTGCATAGCATTGTGTCTTTTTGGTGACTCAGATTTGATTTGCGTAGTTCTGTGCGTCTTTTTGGTGACTCATCAAATCTAGTTTTGCGTAGGGTCGTGCCATCATTCCGACCTTATCCATATAATTTTTCTTTTGTCGTAGGGTCATGCCGTCAATATGATCCCACCTATATAATTTCTATTTTCCAGTAGGGTCGTGCCATCATTCCGACCTTATCCATATAATTTTTCTTTTGTCGTAGGGTCATGCCGTCAATATGATCCCACCTATATAATTTCTATTTTCCAGTAGGGTCGTGCCATCATTCCAACCCTACGCATATAATTCTCTTCTCATTAGGGTCGTGTCATCATTTCGACCCTACCCATATAATTTTATTTCTCAATTTGTGACCACTTTCATCCATCGAATCTAATAATTTGGTGCAAAAGCAGGTTTATTTCTCAATTTGTGACCACTTTCATCTATCGAATCTAATAATTTGGTGCAAAAGCAGGTTTCTGCACTAGCTTGAGGGGGAGTCTTAGAATAGGAATAGGTAAATACAATCCTAATTAGAATAAGAATAGGGATAGGAATAACAATAGTATGTAGAATTCTGCTTTGAAAAGGATTATATTATAGTATCCTATTTGGAAAAGGAGTCTAATATAGTATCTCCTACTAAGAACAGGAATAGGAATAACAATAGTATATAGAATCCTACTTGCAAAAAGATTGTATTATAGTATCCTATTTGGAAAAGGAGTCTAATATAGTATCTATAAATAGGGTCTCAATGTAATAATGTAGACAACAATTCAATAATATATTTTTCTCCCATATTTCTCACACTTGCAATAATCAATTTCTTCAAAGTGAACAGATTTAAAGGCATTTAAGTTACCTTAACTGAAAAAGTGTGTGATTTACTATCAGTTTTCAGCACTTCTACCGAAAAATGTTACTGCATATTAATGCCAACTTCAGCACTTAGAATTGTTTTTAACACTTGATACTTATTGGCTACTTTCTATCAACTAAGCCAAATGGGTTCCGAGCCAAGAGCTTTTCAAGGAGTGTATTTTGGAAATCAAGTTGCTTCGATCAGACAACTTGCTGTCTTCTATCCATTTTAGAAAAACCTGGTTTGGAAGTATCTGTTTTACTAACGTATTAAAATAAGTTTACTTGCTGCGACAACTGTTGATTGATACACTTATTCTAGAGAAAGTGGTGTGTAGGTTGCACTCATGCTTTTAGCAAGATCTTGTTTATCAACTACTTGTTATGTGAATGTATGAATATCATAATATGGGTGCAAGACATGTAACTGAATTAATTGTTCTTGTTTTTGGCTTTGTTCCTGATCCTTTTCAAATGCTTTTACAGGTAAGATCTGTGGCTGCAGAATCTGATAGGGCTTATCAAGGAGGTCCTCTTGAACGCTTCTTTTACCAAGAAGCCTCTCTAAGTCTCGGAGAGGGAGTAGATTTTGATGTCACCAGCACTCCTTTACCCTATAAATACACATCCATGCTTGACTGGTTTGCCGTGGATCTTGAAGGTGAACATTCTGCAATGGATGATCAAATTCTTGAAGAACACACTGATTATGTTGTATATGCCATTCACAGGGTATAACTTTTCTTACTCAAGTAAAATCTCTCTTTATTGATATTTGGCTGATGCAACGTGATGGCAATCTTTATTGTGATATTCCATAGCTTGTCCAATATAACACAGATATGACATCATCTTTTTCCTGAAAACCGAGAAGGTAAAAAGTAAAAGATGAAGTAAAATTTCAAGTTGATTGAATTGATAGGATTCACCTAAAAAAATTTCTGTAGACAATAGACTGGACTATTTGATGTTATGGCGGTAACAGGGTTCTGATAGATTGATGAAGCATGGTTATTTTCCCACACATTGAGAGAGGAAAGATCCAATATTCAAAATATCTTCTTGAAGTGAATGATTTTTAAAGCATGGTTATTTTCCCACACATTGAGAGAGGAAAGATCCAATATTACATGCTAACTAGTAAGCATGGATGATGATACTTACATTTTCTAATAAGCAAAGTCTGGAGAAGGAGGACATAACTTACTGGGAACACACTAATGAAATATATACCTTTTTTTTTCAGATGGGAAGTGCTGATGCAATATACTTGTTAAGAATAATAAGGGTTTCCTTAAATTTGCAAATCTATTAGTGATTATTCAAGTGCTTCCACTGAGAAAGAGAAGCCATTAATTTTGTAGGTTGGTACATAACTATGTGGCAGGAAATTTAAGGAAAAAAAGGAGAGGTAGTATTATAAGAATCTAAAGTGCCATTTTTCAGGAATGGTTGCTAAGGTAAAGCTGCATAAAGCATCAACAACAACAACAAAATACCCAGTGAAATTCCACTAGTGGTCTGGGGAAAGCTTCATAAAGCATCAAAAATGAAAATTGAGTGATATATCAATGACTATGAACTTTATGCTTTTCCTATCCTTATAGAATAATAACTAAATGATAGGCAATGATAAACATAAAAGTTTATTTTTGATGAAATAAACATTAAAAATTTTAACGACTCTGACAATGGAAACCCCAATAGTAGCTTATAGCTCAAACTTGATTGGAGACCGTTACACATGCTTGGAAATGCTGTTCAGATGAAAGTTATTTTTGGAAAGTATTTGTGTCTGGATACTTGACTTGGTTTTATCATCATTTAGTGATTTCTTTGCCAGTAATGTAGACTAATTTGACATTTCTGCTACTGCAGTATTACTGCAAGTAGGGGCTTATGCTACGCAGATAACCAGAGAGTAAGGCAAGAAATTAATAAGATTTTTAAGTGATGGAGAACTTTATCTAAGTTTATTCTTTATTAATACAAAGTTTTAAAACTCTCTCATTTGAGTTGATTTTGCCACCTTTTGAAAAGCGGTTAATATGTTCTACTCTTTTTGGATGCAATCTAGACCTTTAATATGCATGGTTAAAGAAAAAGGGCAGCCCAATGTAGAAAGCATCCCACGTTAGCAGGATCAGGGGATGGGACCCACCCCTGGGGTTTGATGTAGACAACCTACCCTATCATATGAATGGTTATTGTCATTAAACAAATTGAGTTCCTAGTGAAGGTTGAATGCTTACAGTTCTAGATTTTATATTTCCCTCTTCTTCCTTCCTCCTCTCTCTTTACCCATTTTATGCCATGTAATTTTCATGTCCGTGTTTCTATTTACATCTTCCTGCTCTTAGATTTTGGATCATTATAAAGAGTCCCACGATGCACGAGTTAAGGAAGGTGCTGCTGTGTCTAGGAGTCCTCCGAGAAGTGTGATATTAGTTGGTCATTCCATGGGTGGTTTTGTTGCTAGAGCGGCGATTGTCCACCCACATTTGAGGAAATCTGCTGTTGAAACTGTTCTGACACTTTCTTCTCCGCACCAGTAAGTTGCTCTACTCCTGGAAGCTATTATGTGGTCACGCTGATGCTATAAAGTAACTATTTCTTTGTGGTGCCTTACCCAGGTCGCCTCCTCTGGCTCTGCAGCCATCACTTGGTCAGTATTATGCACGAGTAAATTATGCATGGAGGAAAGGATATGAGGTCCAAACTTCTCGATCAGGGCATTATCTGTCTGATCCACTACTCTCTCATGTTGTTGTCGTCTCCATTTCTGGTGGTTATCATGATTACCAGGTACTTGTTCTATTTGCTTTTACATGTTCAAGGTTGAAAATCTGAATTATAGTTGACTAAAAAGGCTTACAACCAGTATCGTTTCTTTTCCGGCCTTCCTTTCCTGACGATTCCAGTAGGAAACGTCAACTCTCCTCTTCAATCAAAATATCTTCTTGAAGTGAATGATTTTTAGTTACTTTTAGAGGAAACTGGATAAACATAATATATGTATGTTCATGGGTTTTAGTTAGTAACTGTCATGCTATTTTGTTGAATGCACTGCTCTATTGGCTAGAAGAGAGAAGTGTCTCTACAACTTATTCTCCACCTTGCATACTGTTATTTCATAATAGAGTCTTATTCTCTCGAAGAGTTGTAGGTTTGCCTACTTTCTCTTTAAGTTATCCTTTGCCTTTGTCTCTATATAACTGTTAAAGTATATTTATTTCAATGGTCAGGGTCTAATATAATGATTTCAGTATATTTTATTTCGATGGTCAAGTCCTTATATAATGATTTAAGTATTTTATTTCAATGAACCACATTTTACCCCCCTGCTGCTCTCTGTGTACTTTGTTCTTTCTCTTGCCTCACCAGTTCCCTTTATGTCAGCTAACAGCTATGCGTTGCTTCACTTAGTAGTTAACATTAGCTTCTACACTTTAGGTCCGATCAAATTTACAATCACTTGATGGTATTGTGCCTCCTACCCATGGCTTTATGATAAGTAGCACAGGCATGAAAAACGTGTGGTTGTCAATGGAGCACCAGGTTATCTTGTGGTGTAATCAGCTCGTTGTCCAAGTAAGTCAATTTTTTCCTGAGAGTCTCCGGTTAAATTGGTAGTCAAATAACTTTGAATTTCGACCTCAATATTTTCAGGTATCACATACTCTTCTTAGTCTGATAGACCAGGAGACTGGTCAACCTATACCCAATGTTCGAAAAAGGCTGGCAATCTTCACAAAAATGCTTCACAGTGGGATTCCTCCAAATTTTAATTGGTTAAAGCAGCCACAGCTGCCTCATATGCCAATTGCAGATGGAGAAGCTGAATCTGGTATTCTCAGTCCCCAACTCTCTGTATCTGCAGTAATAAAGGATGATCCTTATATAGTGTTTAAAGTTTACTAAAATGCATTTTCATGCTAAATGTGTTCTTGTTTATGGCACCAATTTGGCATTCTAAAAGGTGAATTGTGGTGCAGGATCTCTAGCACACAGAGTATATTCTTGCCCTAGTAACATCCATTGGAGTGATGATGCACTTGAAAGAGATTTATACATCGAGACAACCACAGTTACAGTTTTAGCAATGGACGGGAGAAGGCGGTGGTTGGACATTGAGAAGTTGGTCAGCTTCCTTTTATCATTTATAAAAAGTTTACGTTGTTCATATCTTTCATAGCGTGCTTGCTTGCTTTGTCGTTTCCCCTCTGTTTTCAAGAAACAAATGCTTGCACTCTTCTGCGAAAAAAGTCACATTATTTGAGGGCCTCCTTAACTTTTCTTTAAGAGTTTGAATGCCAGCAACCTAGAATGTGTGGTATAAAATTTAATGCTATTAGTCCAGTTTATAACTTATCTTACTTGCATACTCAGGGGTCTAATGGCAAAAAGCATTTTGTTTTTGTCACAAATCTTTCTCCATGTTCCGGTATACGATTGCACCTTTGGCCCACGAAAGGAAGTTCAGTTTCCACTTTGCTGATTAATAAACGGGTTTTAGAAGTTACATCAAAGATGGTTCAAATTCCATCTGGACCAGCTCCAAGGCAGGTACTTAGTCGTGTGCACTGTCTGCCAAATGTTCTAAGATAAGATGTTATATGAGCCAGTTCGATTTTTTAAATTCTTCTTAAACATGCTGCTTTTGCAATAGGTTGAACCAGGTACTCAGACTGAACAGGCACCTCCTTCTGCTGTATTTTGGCTGCACCCAGAGGATATGCGTGGCTTCAGATATCTGACCATCTCAGTGGCACCTCGCCTGGTACTTGTTCACAGTTGTTCCAAACATGCTTTAGCTTCTGTTTGTTCATGATTCCTGGTTTCTTGGGAGTTCTTTGTAATAGTTTGTATGCATTAGATATTATTACCCATTAAATCTTTTATAATACGAGATAGGACTCTAGTTTCTGTACTTTATCAATAAAAGATAAAAGATTTTCACTTGCTTGTGCCATATTAAGCAACCAAAGATTTCAGCTTACAGTGTCCTCTCTGAAATGCTTTAAGCATTTACCTTTAGTCTTTCTCTCAGAAATGTCTTATTCAGTATCTTCTTATTCTTTCCTGACAACATTCGTACATCCCCTTTTTCCATCTGTCTATACAGCATTGAATTATGACCTTATGTTAACAAATAGTAAAGAAATATCTTAAAAGCTTTCTGGTTGTTCTCACTTTTGAAACAAATTTCTATTGCATTCATTCCATATGCTCAAAAAGAGAGAGAACAGTGATGCATACAAGGGATTTTTTTTTCAGTTCAACTCCTCTACATTCTCCAACTCATGGTTGCTTCCTTCAGCATTCTTGATCTCATAGATGAGATGTTAAACAATATGAAATCAAGTGGCCAGAGCTGTGAAGCCAACCTGCAATGCAATAAGAGACGATCCGTATTCTTTTGAAAATCTTTGCATATGCAGCCCCATTAACATATATCTTTCTCTTTCTTAAATTATCTGCCTTCGTAGATAACATTCGCTATTCAGTGTTTCACACCAAGTGGAAAAAAAACTACTTTGTTAGATGCTGCTTGTTCCAAAATTGTTTGCAGACCTCCCTCTTATCTTCTCTTTCTGATAGCTCCATGTAATTGTATCTTGCTGTCAGCAAAGTTTCTTGTTAAGATGTACAGTCTATAGTCAATGAGCTTGCCTACACTTGATTACATCTTCAGAGATTCAATGGTGTTGCAGTTCATACTTTTCCTTCTTCATGTTTGTTGATGAGCCCCTGGAATTCATATTTTGTTGTTTTCTGATTTTTAAACCACTCTTCTAGTTTTATGATAATTGTTATTTCATTTAACAAGAAAAGAAACTAGAAGGTTCTGTTGCAAATACAGAAACCAAATTTTTAATTGGGATCACCACATCGAACAAATATTTTGTGTATAATCTTCTATGAGAGATTTGAGGAAGCATTGACTTCAAAGTTATATCTCTTATGGCTTCAAAGGCAGAGTCGAATCTAAGAATTCAAGAACATGGGTGCACCATTTAAAAAAAAAAAACTAGTGTTGTTGGCTGGGATTGAACCCCCAACCTTTGTGTAGGAAAAGAGCGCTTGAACCAATGAATCAACTTATCATTTTAAGAATGGGTTCCTTTATCTAATATTTAATATATTTTTGAAGAATTATACAAGTAATATACTAAATTTTGTTGGATGACCACGGGTTCCCGTGACCTAAAATTCATGCATAAATTCGCCCCTGTTCAAAGGTATTCCTTTGAGTAATTGCCTTTAGCTGGAGGTACCCATTGAAATGTTTTTTGTGCATTGTTTTTAATGACTTTCTTGAAAAATGTATTTTATGTAAAATTTATTCACTATTATTTGTCTGTCTCTGGTCATGACTCATAAGTCATTACTCTCTAGCTTTATCATCGGTATTCTATCGATTTCAATATTTTTGACCGACTTTTTCTAATTACATTGGTAGCGGAGTAGTCACTACAGAGAGCAGCATATTAAAAATTTGAAATGAATGTAGAATAAAGGTTGAGGCAGTTAAGATCTTTGGGGAGGACCTTTTCTTTCTCAGTGTCTTTTAAATAGAAAATCACTCCTTTCTTCTGCCTTCAATGGTTGAGTTTCTGACAGATTCTCATTGCAGTACTTTATACATATTCATGAGCTTTTGTTATGCCACAGTGCAAATTTGGTCTTGGAACAAATTTTCAGATGGAAACTTCTGTTTCTCTGTGTTGAGTGTTAAATGTGGTTAGATCCTGGATTTTCATTCTCATGATGACTTTATGATTTTCAGGCTGTTTCAGGAAGACCTCCACCAGCCACTTCCATGGGAGTTGGGCAATTTTTCGAACCAGAGGATGGGGAAACAGCCTTATCTTCTGGGTCATTGATTCGGTCTATTTTTTCTTTAAAGGTTTGTGTTGGGTGGATCTTACTTTACTAGAGAAGATGAAAAACAAGTTTGAACTATGTCTGCCTTTTAATATGTTATTTTTCGGTTCAAATTTGCAGGAGATGATGTTGAATGAGGATCATCCTCTTGCACTCAATCTGTCTTTCTCTGTTAGCTTGGGTCTCATGCCTGTGACATTGTCTATCAAAACAACTGGTTGTGGAATAAGAAAGTCAGAGTTCACTGCTGAGGAAACTGGAGAGATGGAAATGGACAGTAAGGGTTTCTCCTATTTGACAAAATAAGACATCTTGTACTGTTTCTGTTAATCAGTAAGCATTATGTACTATTTTACTTGATATTGTTACTTGCCAGCATCTTCTCCCTCCAAATTCCATAAATTTTGGTGGAATTGATGTTTGAGGAGTTTCTTGGAGGGAATTTGAAGTGTTAGTTCCACATCCCTTTTGCTAAGTAAATGCAATATCAATGAAAGAAGTTTTATGTTTTCTCACCTCCCTTTAGTTGCTATTCAATCTGCCCCATCCAAGGGATCTTTAAATAGAAGTAGTTATAATAGCAATAACTGGTAAATCACATGATGCACACCTTCAACTTGCCACCTGTGTATATAATTGCTGGAAACTTAACCAGGTCAAAAGTAATTTCTTTATTTCATTTAGCTGAGTATTAATCTTACCAAATAAATGTTCCATGTATAATATTGCATGTCTCAGTTTTTGTTATTTATTTGTTGCTAATGTAATTTATTCTTGTGGATGTAGGGCTGTGTAAACTTCGCTGTTTCCCTCCTGTAGCACTTGCTTGGGATGTTACATCTGGTCTTCATATTTTCCCTAATCTGTTCTCCGAAACAATTCTTGTGGATTCCTCTCCAGCACTCTGGACTTCCAGCCTAGGGTCAGAAAAGACCAATGTTATGTTGCTGGTATTATAACAGAGCAATGTTATGCTGAAAGACTGCTGCTCTGTTTCTTAGCTCTTACATGACTTTGTTTTTCCAACTTATGTGCAGATTGATCCACATTGTTCGTACAAAGCGAGTATTGGTGTTAATTTAACTGCTGCAGCTAAAAGATTTTCTCTTTTATATTTCCCACAGGTGAATGCAATTTTAAACCCATCTCATGGCTGGAAGTTTTGTATACTATGCAGTCTGAGACTTTGCTTTTCATGTGTGTATTTCTTACATTTAATTTGCAGCTTAGCATCAAACTGTTTTTGGATACTGATGGTGTCACAGAATCTCCCATTTGATTTTGATTTCCAACTATTTAAATATTTCATGTTTAAGAGACTCTTCTATGTTCCATTCAGTTGGCATACATTCTACCATTAAACCTCAGAACTCTAGTCTTCAACATTTCACAATTCCTGCTGTCTGAGCAATATATAACGCCTTATCTGTCCGATTTTTAGTGAATACCTTCCTATGAGACTTACTGATGAAATGATCTGTACAGCTTTTGCAAGTTTCAAGGTTTCAGATTTAGGTTGTCAGGTTGTGACATGACCTTTTCGTATCAATCTAATATTTACCTCAGACATCCAGTGATAAATTTAATACTCATTCCACCGAAAATCATTTTTGTGGCTACTCACTCTCAATATAATTAAATTGCTGAAAGTATAATGTACTTGAAATTACTGGTTTACATACTTTTTATTCCAAACTTGGAAAAGGAAGCCACAAAATTCAGTACACACTACTAAGAATTGAATTCCCTTGTTTCCTTCATAATAAATTTGTTAGAGTTGTTTTCTTAGTCGAGGCCCTGTTCAGTTGATGTCTACGCAAGCTGCAATCAAGTTGTTATGAATCATGTAAAGCTTCAGAGTGTTTAGTATGCCTTTGATTTCTCATTCAACAGTGGTTTGTTTCCCGATCTCTTAAGCTCGTTGTTGCATTCTAATTCCTTTAAGAAGAAAGAATGAAGTATGGTATTGTTATAGGTTCAGTTATCAAAAAAAGCATTGTTGTGGGATCCTTCAGCAAGCCTCATAGCCAAGCATGTAGCAGAAAACTTATTCTCAGTGAGTATATGGCCTATTGAGTCATATATTCCTTATCTTTATATATGTAAAGTTCTATGATCATCCCAAGTCTGGTCCATGCATGTTTCCAGACTAATAACAACTAAATCACCCTTCCGGGTGGCCCAATGGTTTGGGTTTGGGGCTTCCATGTTGGAGGTCTCAAGTTTGAAACCCCTTGCCAGCGAAAGCAAGGGGTTTGCCTTCTAAGTCGCCTAGTGCGGGTTACCTTTCCTATGTGGTTTGCAAACTATTGCATAGGAGCAGGGGTTTACCCTGTGTGCATCCAAAGGGCAGTGGCTGTTGGTTCCCCTTGTCATTAAACAAAACAACTAAACCAAACAAGTTGGGGTTGGCTATATTACAACAACAACATACCCAGTGGGGTTGGCTATATAAATTCTCAGTTATTACATTTAAGTTCAACTCATGTCATTATCATACAAATAAATATAAAAATAAATTAAAATACATATAAATAATAGTGATGATATTAGAAATTCTCTGACAAGAAATCCTTTTATCCACCAGTAGATCTCATCTGTATGGATATTTTTCCTCCATTGTGCCCTATCTTTTAGCTAAGACTGTATTTATCCCAAGAAATTTTAGGTCTTTCAAGACAACTTTCTTCAATATAATTTTAGGTCTACCTCATTCCCTTTTCAACACCATCTCTCACCATGCTTCACACCTATGGATTGGTGCATCTGCAGGTCAATGGAGGACATGACCATACCACGATTACCACCTCAATCAACCACCTTGTCTTATTTTATCTTCAATCCGCTCTATTTGCACCTTCCGACAAATATGGTCAATTTTAATCTTATCTAATCTTGATGATTCACACATCCATCTTAGCTCTCTGCACCACTTAACCTGTAGATATATTGGACTTCAGTTACCCAACAGTTACTGGCTTACTGCCATATAACATTGCCAGTCTTATAACTGTTCTGTTGGACTTATCTTTTACTTTAGTAAGCATCTTCATAGCACTTCTCCTTTTCAACCATTCAATTTTAATTTGAGAAATTACATCTTCATCTGTCATTCTGTTCACTTGAAACAACAAGCCTAAACATCTAAATTGTTTGCATGTTTCCTGACTGATATATCAAAATATCATCAATGTCTCAATTGTTGTGTGCACTTTCTTTTGTAGTTAATCAGGTTTATTCTTTTGTTGGATGTCTGTAGTTCTTATAATTAGTGCTGATCTTTTCACCATGCTCCTTTGTCTTGGTATTACTTCTTTATTCATTTTCTGATTATTGGGTTCATTGGTATTTGCTTTCATGGACCTGTGCAGATTACTGGTTTTGCAATTGCTGTTGTTTTTTTCGCTTTAATGCGGCAAGCACGACAATGGGAGCTTGACCTGCCTATACCTTCACTCCTTTCAGCAATGGAATCAAATTTGCGGATGCCATTGCCCTTTCTAAGTTTGGCCGTGCTGCCTATCTTATTTGCTCTAGTACTTTCCTGCCTCATTTCTCTACCTCTTCCCCCAGCCATAAGTTTCATCACTGTCTCAACAATCTGTTACTTATGTGCAAATGGACTGGTGGCTGTGCTGATATCGGTCTCCCAATTGTTATTCTACGTTAGTGCATCTTTACATGTATGCATCAAGAAACGGTTAGTTCCTCTCTCTTGAATATATATACACACAAAAAAAATTTATGTTATAAAAGATTTTCATACAAGTGACTGGTATCATTTATTATTCAATTCATGGATCAAAGTCATGTGCTGGTGAAATTCAGTCTTAATCTCAAGGGAAATTTCCAGTACCCCTACTACTCCTCCACCACCCATAACAATTAAAATACTTCCATTCAAGGAGTGTGTTGCAGACCTAAAATAAGTAAATAAATAAAAGTGCCTCAAACAATTTAAGCTTTTTCTTGAGGTAGCCACATAATTTAACAGAAACTTTTATGAATGCAAGAAACCATTACCAACTGAGCTAATGGTAATATAATCTTTTGCAGGTCACAAACACGGGAACATAACTTTTCTTCTCTTTTCACTGTCTTCCTGTCATCCAAGGTTAGTTTAATTGCGATGTTGTATAGCTTGCACAAACATAAGTTTGTAAAAGGCTGGATTTGTACATGTATTTCGGAATTGAATTCGAATGTATATTGCATTTCTGATCCTCTAATCTTAGTAATTGTCGAAATTCCAAATTTAGTTAAAGTTTTGGCCATGTGCTTGTTTTCATAATATAAGTTTTCTTATTGAAACAGGTAGTCAGGATCATAAGATTCAATCCGTTATTAGTTATGACACTTGTCTCTTTGACCCTAGTGTGCTTCGCTCATCCAGCACTGGGTCTTATTTTGCTGATTGTTTCTCATACTGTGTGTTGCAACAATTCCCTGTCCAGGTACATCCCTAACCAGCAACTTTTCGCCACTTTTCTGTAGTGGTCTTGTGCTGTGTATTAATTTGACTGGGTTTTCCAAAAATATAATAACTATTCAGTTGGAGCTGTTGGTAGAACTGAGAATCATTTCATGACCATTGATAATATAGCCCTCCTGCCCAGACAAAAGCTTTTCTCCATATGCAATATTATGTGCGATTCCTAACCGAATTCTGACCCATTCGAATTTTGAATAGATTAAACATTTGCCACAAGTCATTGAACTCAATAAGTAACTGATTAAAAATAATTGCTTCTTTCTTTTGTTTATTTTGAGGGGGCATGGTTTGTGGGAAGAAGTGACTTTTCGCATTAAAATTGATGCTGGGAAGTGGGAGCAAATGTAATGAGAAAATTGTTCAAAACTGAAGGCAACCAAACAAAAAGCCATGAAGTGCTAATTGGTGGAGTAATAGGTGACTAAGCGAAACAAAAAGAAAGAAAAGTCGATAACTTTGACCTCTGTTTAGCAACACTTAACAGAGCTCCTTCTAGTTTGAGAAATATCATAGACCTCCCTCATTAGTGATTAAGTTAGTCACATTGATTTCTGACATACTTTTACCAAAATAGCTCCTTTTTGTAAGGAATCTTAGGAAACTTCATCTAATTGAGTTGAAAAGAGCGAATAAGAATAAAAATGAATCTCATAGTATTATTCTTCATCGAAAATGAATCTCATAGTATTGTTAAGCTAAACTAGTTAAGCTTGAATTCAACAATTTGTTTTCAATAATCAAACTTATCCAAATTTCTCTTTTTATCTTCTCATAGGATTTAGGTAGATGCAAAATATTGGAAAGAAAGGTTATCATTGCTATCTTTGTGAGGAAAGGTTTGTGTATTACTTATCTGTAAGGAGAAGGGATGAGGAAAGGTGAAATATAAAAGTAGAGTGGAGGTTTATTATATTTCACAAACTAGTGGGTAGGTCCAATAAGTTCCACTATACCAGAGGGGTGCTCCAAGTAATTCAAACCTGGAAAGAGAAGGATAAGGAAAATAGAAGAGAAAGTAATTAGGAATAATGAGACATATTCCAAAAGAAAATTGGAAAACATAAATTCCATGCTCATCAAAATTTACTTCTATTCTACATTACTTGTTTATTTAGTTTTTGGGTCTGCTAATATATGATCTTTCATTTTGTCAAAGGTAGTCTAAACCAATTCTTCTTGTCTGTAAACAGTTTTTTGATGGCTTCATTTCGCAGTCATACCCAGACTAAGGAGTTAATAGAATCTGGGAACAGAAGTCAGGGAGGATCAGAGCAGTTCATACCCCAGTATGATGTTGAAATCAGCACGCAATTCCCTCAGAAGGAGAGTAATTCCAGTAGTCTGGACTCAGCAAAAAGCTACAGTGATACTCAATTAGAGATCTTCAATCATCGGCATGGCTTGCTTGTATTACACTTGCTTGCAACACTGATGTTTGTCCCTTCACTTATAGCGTGGATCCAGGTATTTCTTTTCTTTCATTAAGACCAAGAGTATTTCGCTGCCTTGTGTACTATTAACATTTGGACAAAAGGAAATTGTTGATTCCTCGAAATAATTGAAAGTAGCATGACATTTTTTTTTTGGTGTATGCTTGCACACAGAGAATGGGGATCGGTCAGAGCTTGCCGTCTTTCGATCTTTTTAGTAGAAACAATTACCTTGTATGCTTGCACACAGAGAATGGGGATCGGTCAGAGCTTGCCGTGTTTCTTGGATTCTGTACTTAGCATAGGCGTTTTGTTGCATGGTGTGTGTGACACAAGGCCTGAGTTCAACTTCTTCTTATTTCCTTTTCCGGGCATCCCAAGATGGGAGATAAACCTGAGCTATGGCTATCTTCTTGCTGGATACTTTTCCTATATCTGTGGGTTAGCCCAGGCCCCTTACAGAACATTTTATCCCATGGCTACCATTGGGATTATTTCATGTGCTTTTAGGATCATAGAGAAGAGAAGTAGGGAAAAGGGGGAAATTTATCATCACCATAGGAAACACTCTCATAAACACTAAATAACACACTCTCATGTAGCAGCAGCCATTGATAGCAACGGTTTTCCAAACAGAATCCTCGTTACGATATTGCCACGTGCAGAATGTTCTGCAATTGCTGAGATGTACTATTGACATGGCTTTGGTGCCTCAATTTTGAAGATTTCTCTTATTGCTTGTTGGATGTGTAATGTTACTTTACCACACCTTCATTTGGGAAGAGTAGCAAGTTGTTTTGTAGGGGAGCTTTTCATGTCTTTTATTGTCTCATAAGCTTTCATGTCTTTTATCAGATTATTTATGGTCCAGAATTCATGAACATAAAATTTTGGATCCGTCTCCGATAATAATTGGTCTCCGATAATAATTGGTCTCGGATAAAAAGATTGCTCATAGCGCGTGTTTTCCTTTTTTGCCTATGATTATTAAGAATTTTTCTATTTTCTTATTATAAGTTGGTCAAAAAGCAGGTCTAATACTAATCTATGCTAAGTTTGTGCAACAAAAACAATTTTCCGCAATAACAACCCAATGTAACCTCAGAAATGGTGTATATAAAACATGTACGTTAAAGGAGGAGGATATTTTTCCATTTGAAAGAATCCAAAAGAAACAAGAATATCCATAGTGGTGAATGAATTTTTTTTTTTTTTTAAAAAAGAAGGTAGAGAGAGAAAAGGAAGAGCGCACGATACCGTGTACCATAACACACCTGATCGGTGCCAATATAACCGTTAGGCCACACCAAAATCAAAAGAAATATGACCGTTACTTAAAACCCTAGAGTCTTCATCACGAGAGAGAGAGACACGGAAAGAGAGAGAGAGAGAGAGAGAGAGAGAGAATTAGGATGGCGAAGGAAGCAGTGAATAATGGAGACAACAAAGTTGAAGGATTGTTGAGCCCAAAATTCCGATCCGTGGCTGCAATGGCTGGTTGGGATGAAGAGGCTCTTCTCATCGCCAGTCTTGTTGTGGAAGACACACCTGATCGCCTTCCTAAACAAAAGAAACGTTCTGATTTGCTGCATTTCAAGACTCCCCCAACTAATTCTAGAAGGTATGGATAGATCACCTGTACGTCCTCTGATTGGATTATTGGTCGCTCTTTTTTTGTTTGGGTTATTCGGAAATGTTGAAATTTTCAGGAAAAGAAGGGCTCAGAAGAGGAGCCCTGTATCCATAACTGCGACTGTTCTTGATCTTGACGAAGATGACACTGCAAAGCAAGGTATAATCATGATTTTCAACAAGAGTTTGTGTTACAATAATGGATTGTATCCTGATATGTTGTTTTGCAGAAAGCGAGAAAAAGGGGGCTGAATCAACATCCATTGAGAAACTGGACAAGGAAAGAGCTAAGGCATCCGAAGAACAGGCTGGTTCTGTTTCTTCTTCTAGTAAGAATAAAGAATCAAAATCCATTGGGAAATTGGAGAAGGAAGGAGCTGAGGCATCGGAAGAGCAGGGTTGTTCTGTTTCTTCTTCTAGTAAGAATATAGAATCAAAATCCATTGAGAAAGCAGAAACGAAAGCATCAGCACAACAGGGATGTTCTGTTTCATCTTCTTCTGCAGAATTTCCCTCCATTGATAGACTTCGTGAAGAACTTTCTTGTGCTGTAAGACTTGTAATCCGTTCTTGATTCTTGATGCTCCTTCCCGTTTATCAACTAAGGGTGATTGCTTTTCCTATTTCAGTATAGAAATGATCTCTTTGAATTTGCAGATCTGTTTGGATATCTGTTTCGAACCGAGTACCACTCCTTGTGGTCACAGGTACAGTCTTAATGCCATCCTCATCAACTTAGATTCATAAATTAGCATATCCAGTAATTGATTCCGACTAATTTGGTAAAATTATGTCTGCAGTTTTTGTAAAAAGTGTTTGCGATCTGCTGCTGATAAATGTGGAAAGAAATGTCCCAAGTGCAGGCAGCATATCAGGTATTTCATTTCAGTTACACTCCGAAAAAATGTTATACTCCCTCTGTTCCATTGTTATTTTGCATATTTCACTTGCTGAGGGTCAATTTGACTAAGCTTTGAAGCTAAATTGGATTAGATCAACTTAATATTTTAAAAGAAAATATAGATATTAAAAAACGATTTGAAAGTACTAAGTTGCAAAGTTTACATTATAAAATGTCGGTCAAAGTTTAGTAGTTTAAATCTCCAAGGTAAAAAAGTGTCACATAAACTGAAAGTATTAAATAAGCTTGAAAAGGATTTATCATGCTAAAATTGTTTCAAGTATGACAGATTCCCTTCTTTTTTTTCTTTTTTGCAGCACTGGTAGATCATGCACTGTAAACACAGTACTTTGGAATACAATTCAACTGTTGTTTCCAAAAGAGGTAGAAACAAGAAAAGTAGCTGCAAATTTGAGTAGTAGAGAAGCTAAACATCAAAGTCCAGTACGAGCTGCTGCTACTCATTCTAACAGAACTAGCAGCAGAACGACAAGAGTCCTGCTACTCAACAGTCCAGAATCTGGTCCTAGTAGTCAAGAACGAAGGAATTCTCGCGCCATGAGAAGACAAAGTGCCCGAGCTTCTGGAATGCCAAGCAGAAATCGAGACATTAGCTCAAGGAGGGAGTTGCCAAACCAGGATGAGGATGCAGCATTGGCTCTAAGATTGCAGAGAGAGGAGTTCATGGAGTCCTTCAGGACAAGAAGTTCCGCTGATGAGCAATACAGGAGCTCGCTTGCTCTAGCCAGAGCAAATTTGAGGGCGATGGCATCAAGAGCCATTAACATTCACGCTAGAGGAGGCCGTGGCTCATGAAATTTTGTGTTTCTGTTGCACTTGGAACTGTTTTTGTCTTACATTAAGAAACCTATATATGTTCTTGTTGAAAAACTTAATCCAAATTCTGTTGTAATGTTGTTATATCAACTTTTTTGATAGTTGAAACTTGATACGGAAGTCTTAATACATGGCTGAATCTTGGAATTTAACTCCTAGTCTAAGCAAGTTTATGTACGAGTGTTTCCAGGGTAAAGTTCCAAAAGAATCTGATGTCAAATCCTGCTAATCGCGGATATGAAGAACTAGTGATGACTGTCAAAATCTTTTGCTTTGTTATTCTCTCTCTTTTAAATTCGGATGATACCGATCATGTTAATGCCAGCATCTTGCTGATCAGCAATGATTACGTTGATGGTGGCCCAAGGAAATGTATATTCTATAACTATAATAGCAGAGACAGAGCCACGAATAAGATAATACTATTATATAATCTGGCATTCTTGGAGGAGATTCCCTTTTTTTATTCATCATTTTGCCTCCAGAGAATGTTGGATGAAGGAATTGAAAAGCTTATAATACGAGAAAGAAGTCATCACATGTTCCCAGTACCTACTAACATTCTGTCATTGCTCAATTATTGGCTAAATAATAATTTTCATTTGCATCACAGAGAAATGCAATGTTAGAGATAGTAAAACTTTCACCAGATACAAGTACAGGTACATTGAACATTCAACTTTCATTTCATATTACCTCTGTGTTGTGACATAAAATCATGTACAAAAGAATATATCGACTATTTCATGTACAAATAAAATAGCATAAGAAATGGAGCTCCTCTGTATCGTCAGAGTCAAAAAACTTTATGTTGCCTTTGATACTAAATAATTTGATCTTGTGGAGTCATGTCAGTGATTTTGCCAGGGTAACTTGCCAGTGTTTGGGTCGGTAAACATCTCTGCTACTTGATCCTTAAGGCCAGTGTCAATAACTTCACAAAATCGACTAGGCCAATCTGGTGGTTCAACAGCTCGTGTCCCTAAACCTGGGGCACGATCCCTGGACCCAACATTTCTTTCCTGTTGCCAATCAGAAACATAAGTAGCCACCCTCCTGTAGAACTTCTCCTTGAACACATCCCAAACTTGATATTTGTAATGGTTAATCACCAGCACATTTTTATCCATATTGGCATACCTAAACTCGGGCTTCAAATGAAAATGGTGAACCACATTGATTAATGTTGAATTCAATGCTTCTGGTTTCACTATACTCTTGTGCCTCTCAGGTGCAATCATCCTGCAATTGTACCCCATGGTGACCCCTTGTGTCGGGACATGTTTGAGACCAGATGGTCCAAAATTATGACATGACACCCGTAACTCAGCAACTTTACTATTAGCACTCGTTGATTGGTTTCGTAATATGTCAAGCAGTGACAAACCAGTAGGCAAGTGGAAGAACTCATCAACATCTATAAAACCAACCCACTCACACACATACCTAGCTCGTAATGCACAATGAGCAAACCCTGCCTCTTGAGCCTTGATCCAAGGCCAAACATGTCGTGTCACATTTATGTTTCCATCCATAGATAATACCTTAATGACATCATCAATATCATCCCGTGGCGGCTCATCCGCGCAAGTTGTTTCTGGTGAATCGTGACTGTTGGGCCTTATGCCAAAAGCCCAAATTGTGGTTTCGAATGTTCGAAGCTGTTATTATCATATATAAACCAACGCTGTACTCCTATTCTAGTATGGTACATGATCCACTCTTTCAAGAAGCTGGCCTGGTTCCTTAACATTGTGCAGACACACATCTGGTGCTGTTTTTGACCTGGCAAGCTAAGCTGCAGACGGCGTTTAGGACTCGCTATGGACTCTAAAGGTTCCTTACCAACCATTCTAACAGAAACTTTAATGGGATGATTCATGTTATTACTACCAATAAACCTCTGTGGATTATTCAGTATGCTCATTGGGGTATTACATCGAACAACTTCTTGAGCAATGGATACAACATCTGATTGCAACACGAATTTGGGATTCTTAACATCCCAACCATAAACACACTTGAATTTTGACGCATTTGTTTGTTTTCCACCACGAAGATTAAACCCTTTGACAAACAAGATGGTCGTGTTATCGCGATCAATCAACGCCTCATAGGCCAGGGAATTCCACCGGCGTGATGGCCCAATTGAGAGGGTGTAACCAGTAGACTTGACGGAAAGTGACGTCAGCACTCCGTGTGGCTTAATCAGGGGACATCGAACTAGCTGTTGGCCCAGTAATTCATCGTTTTCAATTGATTCAGGAGATTGAGAAGAGTTAGGATTAAGGTAGAGGCAGTATAGGTCATATTTGGTATATAGGGGAGTTGAAGGAGGGTATTTTAGGAAAGCAACAGTCTCGTCCGGAAATTCGACGACTTCTGTAACTGTGACATTCGATTTAACTGGGACAGTGGTTGCCGCCGGCCGCCATGAATGAAACCCTGTAGTTAGCAAAACAGAAGAGGTACTTTATTATATCTAATAGTAGTAATAATGAAATTAGTATCTATTTAAGGTTAATCAATCATCATATTTCAAAATATTAACCGCTCCCATACAAATAATTAAGGCTGCAAAAACAGAAATTAAGGAGAACAGGTATACCTAATGCAACAAATCATAAATTTAATTCAACAAAGTGGAATTAGTAGATAAACAGAAGAAGGGCTACCTCGAAAGACGAGACGAAGAGAAAAGAAAGTGAAGGCAGCACAACAGACAAAAAGAAGAGTATACCAAAATAAAGATTTCCTAGGAAATTTAACTGCTGCCGAAACTGCACGTTTCTTACGATGATGTTTCATTCGCAAGAAAGAAATTTGAGCCATACCCACTATGTTAGTGGTTCAACCCCTGTTTCTGAAACTCTGTTTTTGAGCAGAAATAGGGACGATGATGATCATCGGTTTTGAGCAGAATTCTACGTGGTCAAAATGTCAATCGTTTCTGCCAATAAGAAGCAAGATACGAGGTCACCCACTTTGTTGCAACTTCCTTCTGTTGATTTATTTTATTTCAATTTCAATTATTATATCCTTTTCATCTTCAAATAAACACTTGTCTTTTTTCTAATCAGTTTTTTGGTTTACTAGAAACCTTCCCCAGAAAAGAATGTTCAACACTAACCAAATAATAAAGAAAAAAAAGGCAGTTTATTCCTTTCACTATCTTGTACAAATTCCATTTCTATTATTATTATTATTATTGGTGTTGTTGTAGAATTGAAAAAATGAAATTGTCCTTTATATGTGCTACTTATTTAGTTTTTATATAAATTAAGTGTTTATTTATATCCCTGACTTATATACCAGTTAAAATCAAAGTATAGAATATGTTTATATATTATATTTTATTTATTGTTGTCGTAAAATAAAAAAAATATAATATATTGATAATGGCGACACAAAATTCCTCATAGACTATTCTTGCATCGTTGATAATAAAATGACGAAAAGGACAGGGTTGTATATTGGAGTAGTAGTGGATTTTGAGTTTTTGCATAAACTCTACCTAGTAATAATAACAAACATTAGAGTGCTTTGAAAGAAAGCTTTTGCTGCTGCTTTCAAAAAACTATTCTTTTTCTTTTTGGCTTTTTAGTAGGACTGTGGATTTAGGTTCAGATTCTATTTCTGATTGCTTGGTTAATAGATTATAACAATGAAGTAAGAAAGTAGTTGCGATAATTAGAGCAAAAAGTTAGGTTTATTTAAGCTAGAATGTTAGATATGGTCATTATCAAAGTTTAAATGGATTAGCATTAAGTAATTGTCATTTGAGTTACATGTCTCAATGATTGAGATTTTGATTAGGTTGTCTAGTCTAGAAACAACTAAGAGGAAAAATAAGAAAGAACAGACACAGCCACTTTTGCGGTTTATATCTTTCATCATCGTTATATCCATAAAAACGAAACCGGCGGCCGGCCTTATACGTAACTCGGGTCCACATTCGTGGCGGCTCATCCGCGCAAGTTGTTTCTGGTGAATCGTGACTGTTGGGCCTTATGCCAAAAGCCCAAATTGTGGTTTCGAATGTTCGAAGAACGAATGTGTTCGTGTGCTAATAGGAAAAAGTCGAAAAACTACCTAATTATATAAATATTCCTATCATAAATACTAATTCACTTTTTATTTTGAGATGAGTATATAATATCTTACTAATTAATAATTTTATATCATTTTTTCAAGTCAGAGATAATATTTCTTTAAATTTCAAGTCAGATACATGTATATTTGATATATGATACATTTTGAAGTACAAATACAAAAGGGGAGAGATGCGCATGAGAGAAGAGAGGTGACTTTGAACAAGTCAGTGTATCCTAGTTATATATGAATCACAATATATATATATATATATATATATATATATATGTATGTATATGTATCTGGTATATCAGATATATTCCAAATACACTTTGAAATACTGAAAAAGAGGCGAACGAGAGAGGAAAAAGATGAGCGAGAGTGAAGGTAGTAATTGAATCATACTTTCATACATTGTATCTTAAATAAATTACATTTGAGAGCGCTATATATATGTATTTAACATAGTACATGCGATTCGAAAGGTAATTTCACAAACTAAAGTGTAGGCACATAATTAAGCCCTAAACTAATTGAATTTGTACTATCCGCTCATATTAACGTGTAATCTAGTGGAGTAATTCATACAGTTTAAGAAATTTACAGTTTGAGTATCTATAACTTCAACATCATTTAATTAAAGAAGAACAATTATTATTTGTTGGACTAAAGCAACATATAGGATAGGCTTTTAGGCAGCTGATTGATACGTCCCGCCTTAATTCTGCCCAAAACAGTGCAGAAACGGCCGAA